>JABUQX010043751.1:15000-52500 GCA_015478945.1 Trachelipus rathkii
GTTTCTCTTTCAAACTTGTGGAAATCTTTTGAGTAAAAATATTGAAAAGAATATTAATTGAAATGCAGTAAAATAAAAGTAACGTTAAAAATAATTTTGTAAGAAGTATTTTAAATGATATATAGTTTATATGACATAACATTAAATTTAGTGTTAGTGTCAAGTTTATGATTAATACTCCTCTGAAATCTATAAAAAAAAATCATTTGCGAAAACTTTTGCTAGTATATGTAGAGTTTACACCCAATGTTCTGATTGAAAATCCTTTGATAAAAATGTTAGAAGATTCAGATACGAGTTAATCTCAACCACTTCTTAATATATAACTGAGAATTTAATAAACAATATTGTCTTTAAATGGTGTAAAAATAGAAATGACATTTTGAACAACCTAGAAGATACACAAGTTTGTTTTAAAACATCAAATCCAAATGATTTTGAAAAGAAGAATGATGAATATGTAACATCTTGAAAATCCGCATCAAACATACTATTAATCATATTCAGATTTGGAATCATAAATCAAAGTTATTCTCATTCTGTCTTTCAACAAGAAATATCTCATCTAGTATAATCGTCACATTATATATCAATTCTAATACCTTGAGTCTTACTGTACTTCAACATCTAATAGAATATCAGGCATAGGGTATCAACAAAGATTTAAATCGAATAAGATATAATATATATATAATTTAATATATAATATATATATATATATATATATATATATATATATATATATATATATATATATATATATATATATAAGATATACTATATGAACAAGCTTCGAAATTCTCTATTATTCGTATGAAATCAAAAAAAAATTCAAAGTTGCCAAGACCTGTCTAAAAATCCTAAACCTGATTGATATTAACATAAAATTTAATATTACACCATTTAAAACTAAATATCATTTGAACTATATCTTACAAAAGTATTATAATTTAACACATTTTATTTATTTTTAATTTATTTATTGTTTCAAAACTTATTTGAAGGTGTTTCAAATTAGAGAACGAAACGTATCAGGAGAGAAAAAGAAATATTCTTTTTAATTTTACTTGTAAATTTTTTTCTTTGATAATTCGTAAAAAAAGATTACCTTCAGAGGAGTAAAAAGAAATATTTAGAGCATAAAGAGAAAAACTGTATATAATTTTTAAAAAATTAAAGCTGATATTATTATTATTATTATTATTATTATTATTATTATTATTATTATTATTATTATTATTATTATTATTATTATTATTATTATTATTATATATTTATTTATTTATTTAATATTATTATTATTATTATATTTAATATAATATATATATATTAATCATTATTTAATTATTATTTATATTATTATTATTATCATTTAAGCATTATTGTATTCTTAATTATAATATTATTATATATTATTAAAAAAATTATTATTATTATTATTATTATTATTATTATTATTATTATTATTATTATTATTATTATTATTATTATTATTATTATTATTATTATTATTATTATTATTTCATTATTATTATTATACTCACATTATTAATCTATTAATATATAATTATTATATTATTATAAATTTATTAATTAATATTATATTTATTATTAATTTATATTAATTATTATTATTATAATTTATTAATTATTATATATTGATTTAATTTATTTAAGTTGTTATTCTGTTTTAGATGTTTATATATTTTTTTATCACTAACGCATATAATCAGATATATATAAGCTATTTATAACTTCATTAATTCATTTTTATTCATTTATTATTTATTTTTTGTATATAGAAAAATTTTGGATATTTATTCATGTATTTATATATATATATTATATATATATAACGTAAAGTAAGATTTAATATACACTCAAATTGATGAAATTTAAAAATGTGTTTGATGTCAGTCATTTCTTTCAACTACTATTTATTTTTTATTTTTTTTTTTTTTTTTAATACCTCATAATATAAATATTTATATTATAACTTCTCTTGGGTTATTATACTTCACATTAGGATACTGAGAGATGAGCCCTAGATGGTTATATGTAAAAGAAATTTGGGGCTCTTTTCGAAATGGATTTGTATGATTTATATTGGTTGTTATGAATATAATTAGGGGGATTTGAATGGAGTTGAGTGGAGAGGTAGCCTTACTATATTCCATATATTATATGCGGATGATTTGGTATTATCTGTGTGTGACGAATTTTAGACGTAGAGTTTTTAGAGAGGAATTTAGATAGTAATAGAAGATTATTTGGCAAGGGTGGGTTGATGACAAAGTTGAGGGGCTTGAAAGTAATAATATCGTAGGATATTTTAAGAAGTAATTAGGTTATATGGTTGTGATTGTGAGATGTACTTAACTTACTCACCTCAGGTTGAATAAGTTTTACTTTATAGTTAGTTTTTGGTTTGAGCGCTAGAATTATACATTAAGTTCCTGAGTTTAAATTATAATTTAGGGTTAATTATATATATAGTTATTTAGGTTATTGAGTAAGGGACGGACGATATGCAGAAGTGTAGTGAGGTAAAATATTGATTATATTATGTGTAATTTAGGCAGGAAAGGTGGGCTGGTGATTATTTAATATTTAATCGTTGGTTAGTTAATGCAAAGGGACTAAGTCCTTGTAAGTGTGCTCACTAAGGTGTCTTTTATTATTTATGTATGGTATGTTTGTTATGCTATATTATTTGTGGTTATTGTAATTATTATGATATTAGATTAGATATGAGACTTATTATAGGTCTTTAGGAATAAATTTTAAGTAATAGATCTATAAAAGTATATCATATATGATGTTTACGATTGAATGGTTACAATCTTTATAAGGGGTGTTGAGCTTAGGTTGTGGTAGAAGAATTGATATTTTAGAGAGGATTGAATCGATATTAGTAGAGTGGATGTGGTGTGAGATAAAAGGGGTGTATTGAATGAGTTAAGTTTAATAATAAATTGAAAATGATATTAAATATGTATTAGAGGGATGGTTTTGGTCTATTTAGTTGAGTTAATAGGAATATTATGTTAATATGATAGTAGGGTTGGTTTAAGCGGATTGTATATTATTATAGTGGGTGAGTGCTAGTATAGGGTAACCTTAGATACCGGTACTGGGAGACCGAAGAGAAAATGTATTTGGGATGATAATATATTATATATATAATTAATAATTATTTATATTATGAATTTTAGAGGTCGGTGAAGCGAATGTCTGAAGGTCAGTATTGAAATTTGGTGAGTTTTATTGGCAGAGGGCTGACGATAATAGGTGGCAATTGATCAGGTAAGTTAAGAATATAGTAGCTTGAGGTGTTATTTGTTATGCGGGTCATGTATTGTATGTGGTCATGCTAATACACACGTTACTTCGTGGTAGAGTTTCGCTTGAGGAAGGTTGAACTCAACTTATTCATTTTAATAAATTAGACTGATTATGGACCAGACATAAAGAGATAGGGCGGGAGGCGCTTGTGACTGGGCAGTTTCAGCGGTGTGACTGCACCTTGGCGTTCGTCGACAATTGGTGCGACTTATTTTTCCGATTCTGGGTACCGATTTACGACTACTACACTACATCTTAGGAGGTTGGTTAAGCCAAGGAGTGGGTGGGTCGTAAGGGTGGGCTGGGGACTCGTGGGTTACTTTAAGGGTATCCGTGCGATTTAGATGCACATATGTTTCTCCTCTTTGTGTACATAAGTGCGTTTAAAGTATTATCGATTGGTTACACGCATGCTTGTTTATCATCGCTTAGGGTGATTATCCTCTTTTACACATTTCCGACACTCCTCTGTGGGCGGAGGTACAGAGTGACACAGATGTGTAAGACCGTCAATCGTACAGCATTCCGCCAAAGTACTACGCAATATATGTGGTGATAATCACGCTGCTTGGGCGTACGGATTATATCTATATAATATATATATATATATATTAATATTAATATAATATATAATATATATATAGTATATTATAATATATAATATATTAATATTAGTATATATATTAAAAATACTATATATATTATATATATATTAATATATAATAATAATATATATTAAATTATCACTATATTATTATATATATATATGTTATTATTATAGTATATAATTATATACTATTAATATATATATATATTATATATTATATGATATAATATATAAATATTTATTATACTTATATTATAAAAATATATCTTATATTATATATATATATATTAATATATATATTTTAATATATTAAATATTAATTAATATTATACTTATATTAATATATATATAATTATATATATAATATTAATTATATGATATTAATATATTTACTATTTATATAATTTATTAATTTATTTATATTAATTATTATTCATCATGCTCATTAATATCTTTATGAGTATTTACGTTTAGATAAAGTGTTATAATGGTTATATAATGAAACTTTTTCAGTTATGACTGTTTTTCACTTATTTTGTTCTTTTTTATTATTTTTGATGATTTTATATAATACTAAGATTGAACTAGCCATTACGATTTATTCAAGATCCGTTTATTTTTACTTTGATGTATTATTATTATTAATATCATATTTATTTTCTCTGTTTAATATCTCGCAAGATCAGAGTTACAAGATTTCGCTTTATTTAAATAGGTCACGTACACTGTTAGCAGTAATTTGGCACTGCTCAGGGACACTTGTTAAGATGGTTATTATTACTCTCGTTTAATTTTTCATTTTTGGAAGCGTAGGAAGAATCTTAATTTTTATATCATTACTATATTAATCTGACTATCGGTAAAACGTCTGCTTTTCTAAAAGTGACAAAATTCGTTAACGCACCCTTTATCACATCTTTACTATATATTTTGCGAGAAAGACACCGGGTATGTTACATCTGATATTTACTTTTATAAAGGTGACAGGGGGCCGGTCTAAAGGGGGGAAGAGGATTGGCGAAGAGTGTTGAATAAATGTAACTAAATATTTGTCCAAAACAATGGATGAAATACAAGGAAGTTAGCAAAAAATTATGGTTTTTTTTTTAAGGATATCACTGAATATAAATTAATATGTAATTATATGTAGCTTGGATAGAGAGTGTAAGAAATGGTGGTAAACGAGAGTAGACCCATGTTCGATGGCACAGATAGACAAGTTGATGATTTTATATCATGAGTACCACCATTGCCGGCTTAGCAGATCATTACACATTCTAGTTTACTGCACATCTTGTACTACAATTAAATGAAATAAAATAGATATTCTTAGCTCAAGCTTTTAGATGTTACGCTGATGCGTATAAAAAAAACGACCATTAGACATTGGTGCATAGCGTGCTCAACTCATATATCTGAGGAGTCCTTTTAACGGTGGAATCCGATAGGACAATATTCTAATTGTGGACTTAATTTCTAGATGCGGATGAGCAGTACGAAAGCTCCACGAAAGCCTTACTGTTATAATGTCTATCATGTTTAAGGAATGAATAATTGTTTGGTAGTATCTATAAAAAAATCACGCATCACGAGTTAGAACGATTGATGAATATTGGGAGAAAGACTTTTAGAATGATATGTTTTTTCCTTACGATATATATATTTATTGTTGTGAAGGGATAGCTATAATCTGAGAGATGCTTATAAAATGTTACCATGCTTGCCTTTCAAATTTTTCTTCCATTTGCCTAAAAAAATTTTAATAGATATGATTTGTAGATGTCTCAAAGAAAAGTTCATATTAAACATGATAAAAGAAGTGGAGGCTCATACAGAAAAGACGTTACAAAAATAGCAGAGAAAACATTTAGTCTCGCTCAGCGAAAATATTTCTTCAGTAGCCCAGCGGTTAATATTCCTGGAATGCATGTTCTGCTCTAGGGAGTGTCAGATGGTAGCTCCTATCTTTTGGTCTTGTTAGTTTCTGCATATTAGACTTACTTAAGTTTTTAAGAAATCTCAAGTTATTTAATGCGATCATTAGGAAAGCTATATTAAATTCTGAAATATAACCGCTTACAAGGTTCCAATTATGGTCTAAACTTTTGCTATATAGGGAAGATAATAAGGTGTATCGGAACGCTGGTTTAGGTGGTTTCTTGTGTTTCACTCTCTCTCACGCTCATATCACCTCACCTTTCTTGGATGCTTAAGAACTTATTAACGTACCGGGTAATTGAGTGACAATAAGGACGACTGTGAATCAAAGGACAGACGTATTCATGCACAGTTTTATCGGTAATAATTGGTGGTAACAGATCGTTATTTAGCAATTATATCATGAATTTCACAGATAGTATTAGCTCGAGTTATTAGCAATTCTGGGATTTGGTACGACAAGGAATATGGTACAGGAGATAAGGTTTACTCTGTGGTGTCAGGGCTCTGGTATGAACGGATATTCAAAAGGAATGTTGAGCATTATATAAGAGATGGCTTGACATATGGGCATAGGTGTAACTCTGATGAAGGCATTCTTCCCCATAGTGACGCATACTTCTCTGTCTTGCATTTGACATCTGACATAATAGTGATATTTCTCAAGGTGTCTTCATTAACCAACGGCGTGTCTGCCTCTATTGATTCGAAGCGAAGTGAAATATGTTATAGTATCATATTATTCATAATTTTCTTTGATTCAAAGCAAAAATTTGCTAAGTTCAATTATCTTAAGTGATAAATTTCGTCATTAATATTTTCTTTATATCCTCAAAGTTATTTATTTAGTCCTTTCATTATTCGCATGCATTATTGATAGTTGTATTTTTCCCTCATCTCGAGTATTCGTTCAAATTAAATTGTTCCTCTTTGCGGACTCTTATTTTTGCAGTCTTTGTCTTTATTATTGGTGTACTTTTTTCTTCGCCGTAGGGTTGGTGGTGGTGAGTATATTCGTCTTCTATCGGGCAGTAAATTACTACTTTTTGATTTTAGTGCATATAGACTTACTTTATACTATTTTATTCTCTAAACATCATTCTATAGATAAATTTACACAGTAAGTTAATTAAATTTATTAGGTAGATTTTCAACTTAGGAAAAGGATTATTAAAAAGTACAAAATTCACACTTAGCGCTCTATTGCTATCAGTAAGAAGAAATATCGGTATCATTATTGAAGGAGTATATTGAATTTAATCAAATGTCTATCTCTATAAAGGGAAAGAAGGTAAATATTTTTTCAAGCCAAATTTTTTATAGAAGTATCTATATACACATAAAATAATAATGCTAATATAATATATATTGAAATCATTTAAAGTTTTTAATAACAAAATGATTTTTCGACTGCTCCTTTTCGAGAGTGTACCCAGTATATATAGTATATAAATTTTTTTTCTTAAAGAAATCTTAGGAGTTTGAGAGAAAGAATGCAGATAATAATAATAAATACCTGTGCTATAAATTGAATGCTTTTCGAAAAGATATTTTGATAATGTAAAAGTGTGAAGATAGATATAAGACAGTGGACATAAAATATATAAATTTAGTCCTAATATTCTAAAAGCTATGAAGTATTATTATAAAGACGTTATATACAGTAAATGATATTTTTTGGCTTGTGGATTATATTTTATATATTTTTAATGAAAATGACGAGAGATTAAGAATATACAGCCTAACTATGGATCAAAATTAAAAATAATATTTGAAATATTAAAAAGAAAGCAATATATTGAAGTAACAACAACAATTCTGTGCGAGGGTGATGCGCTTAATCGGTGTGATAGATAGGAGTAGTGGGAGATTGTATTAGACACGGAACTTGTTTTTTTTGCAACAAAAACTGTGAGGCCAACACGTGAACTTTCGTCTCGACACGTATTGGCATACATCACTATTTCTATATAATATATATCATGCGAGAGGTTTTTACCTACAATATGTTTTACTCGAAGAGACACTGAGAATATCCTTGTGTCTCTAGACCCTTTGTGCGTTCATGTTTTATAATTCGAAAAGTTATCCTCAAAATCTATAGGGTCACAAGCGACGATTACTTTAAGAGAAGCGTGAGATTACTTAAGGTATATGCGTGAACAATATACAATCCTCAGGAAATCACTCTTTCTACTAGGATCCCGAACTAGGACTCGAACCCAAGATTCCTTCGTTTATATTATGCTAGGTAAATTGTCGAACTCATTGTTTTTATTTTCTAGTCGTCTTCTTCTATTACACAGTATGTGTGATAGCACGAGTTAGGGGTATTACACCTAACATATTCGTCCAGAGGCTCTCTTAATATATTACTTATGATAAGGGTTTTCACTATAGTATACTCTCCAGTCGCAATAATATATAAGAACTTACCTATTACCCTTTGAAGAGGGAGGACTCGTTGAGTCCACATTTGTCATTTACAGTTTTACCTACTAAATATGAAACTCATCCCCTGTCACTTTCCAACTTAATGCAACTTAATGCTTAATCATATTCAATGTTGCTACACTCCTAAAGATTTTGGTTAGGAAACATTCGAATCGATTCCACCTTTGTCCATTTTCAAAAATTCTTTGACCGCCTTTTTCAAACCGTCGCGTATTGGAACATCTGCGACCTTTAATTTTCGATTTGTTTCCAATCTTCCTCAACTCTCGTTAAATTCCCTTACTTTTCTCTGGCTTTTACTCACCCAGAACACTATTATATATATATATATTATATATTATATATATAGTATTAATTATTATATATATATATATTATATTTATTATATATAATAAGTTATTAATTTATATTGTATTATTATATTATTCAATTAAAATATTATATAGGTGAGTCATTATAAAGGTATTTTAGGATAATAATTTAAACAAGTGGATTTTATACTGGAGCGTCACATAATATAATAACCCTTGAGAACTGTGTTAGTTATAGTTGATTTTATGAGATTGGTATTATTTTAATATATATTATATATATATGGTATATATATATTATATATATATTATTATATATATATATATTATTAATATATATATATTAATATATATATATATTTATTTATTTATATATATATTTTAATATATATATATATATATATTATAATATTATATATATAATATAAATATATATTATATATATATTATATATATATATATATATATTATATATTAAATATATATATATATTAATTAAATAAATAATATTATATATATATATTATATAATTCTAATATATTATAATATTATTATATAATATGGTATATATATAATATATAATTAATATATTAATATTATTAAATATTATATATTATTATTATATATTAATATTATATATATATTATAATATAAATATATATATACTTAATTATTTAATATATATATATATATTATACTTGTTTATAAAGTAGACCCTTCCTATAAAGACTAGCACCATGAATGCAGCATCTATAAAATCTAGATATATATTCTATGGGTAATTTCTCAATATATACGGTAAACTCGAATTTGCTCGATTAATATATATATATATTATATAGGTAATATATATTTTATTATATTAATATATTAATATATTAATTATATAATTATATATTATTAAATATATTATATATATATAGTATTATGATATATATATAATTTAAATTAATTATAAATATTTAATATATATATATATTATAATATATATTATTATTATATATATATATTTATAATATTATATTATAATTTATATACATATATATTATATTAATATTTTATTTAATATATAATATGGTTGAACAATAATCATATTATTATATATATTATATTTAATATATATTATTAATATTAATAATAATTATATATATATTATATATAATATATTAATAATATTTATATATATTATATATTTATATATATAAATATATTTATTATATATATATATTAATTATATATAATAATATTAATATTAATACATTAATAATAATATATTTAATATTATATTATATTAATATAATATAGTATATATATATATATATTACTATTTATGTTAAATATTTATATACATATATATACATTAATCATCAGAGGCAGGACGGATTAAAAATAGAAATGAGAAAAACGGGTTTAAGAGAAGATGAACAATAAAGGGAGTTTGGAAAAGAAAGGTAAATTTTTACTGAGAGAAGGTTATATTCAAAAGTTATCATTGGAGAACGATATTTGACAGAAGAGTAGAGATTGAGAGTAAGAGAGTTTAAGCATTGATAGAGAGAGAGAGAAGAGATAGAGAGAGATAGAGAGAGAGAGGAGTAGAGAGAGAGAGAGAGAGTAGAGAGATTGAGAGAAATTAACTTCACCTTTAAAGTAAGCTTTGTCTTTAATTATATTACTACTTATTTAAAATATTATGAAAAAAATAATAATATAATCTTGCAGCATAGACTAAATTTAATTAATGTTAATTTATTTAAATTAATATTATATTAGTGCATAAAAAATTTATAAAGGTTGGCTCATGGGTGTAGGTTGTGTTTGTATATTGAGTGGTTTGTTGGTGTTGATGATTTTGGAGAGTATTGGTGGTTAGTGAGTGAGAGCGTTAGGGGTGTACTTATGTTTGGTCAGTGAATAGTTTTTGATTTATACTGTCAATGTACCGGGATTTACTTCAGATCAATAATTTTTTGACTAGAAATTTCAATTTTAAAAATTTAAGAATTGCGTAATACTCAGATTTTACGCAATTTTGGGATAAAATATAAATTTAGTTTTTTTTAGAGAAGAGATAAATATGAATAGCAAAATAACTTTTAAATGAGACTCCTATATCTCTAGCGGGAGTAGTTATGTGATAATGATTTAATTTATTAAGTCTCATTGCGTGTTTTGCGTCGCGTAATTTTATGTGGCGTATTTATTCATCACTTGGTGTGGTAAGGATGGAATATTCGCCTCAGAATATTTTTATTTGAACCAGTGGCTAACATCATAGGGGCTTTTGATTAATATGTCAGTTTGGTTATTATTATTATTATTATTATTATTATTATTATTATTATTTATTATTATTATTATTATTATTATATTATTATTATTAATTAATTATTATTATTTTGGTAGTTTTCAATATAATTATTATTATAGATTCATTAGAGTGTATATAACTATTATTATTATCTATCAATTCACTAATTTTTTGTATCTTCTCAGTGAATGGTTAGAGTTGAATTCATATTAGTCTTATTTTTAGATCATAAATATCATCGTAATCTCTCATTGAACTCTCATATTATCATCAAACTTTATACCACCTTGCATGCTTTTATGAGAGGCAGAGAATATTGTGAGTTGAATATAATTATAGTTATATTTATTAATATTAATTAAGTATTATATATATAATATTATATATAATTAATAAAATATATATACTATGAATAATAATAATTAATAATTAATATATAATTAAATTAATTAATAATTTATAATTATTAATTATTAATATATTTATATATATATATATATTATAATATACTATATATATAATATAATTAATTATTAAATTAGAAATTTAATTATGTTTTTTTTCTTTTAATATAATTATTATTTTATTATTTTATATATTGTATAATTATTATAAATTTCATTATTATTTAATTTATTAATTATATTATAATTTAATTGTTATATTTATTAATTATATTGAACTAGATGATGTATTTACATTTACAAATATCATGCTTAATATTTATTAATATGAAATTATTATTAATTTATTATTATTTAATTTTATATATTTAATTAATTATTATATTATTAATTATTTAATTATATTTATTAATTATTATATTAATAATTATTATTAATTTAATTAATTATTATATTATGTATTATAATATATCCTTTACGGGAAATATTGGCATACATTAAATGAATAATCAACTGGCAATGGAGGCTGCATATATTTCTTAATAAAACAATTATTTAATATTAGTTTAAAATCAGGTAAATGGAACCGATTCATGTAGGTGATAAATAAATGGGAATTATTAAGCTTTCTGGTTGAACCTGAGTAGATGCATCTCTTCTTAAGATTCCTCATTTAAAATATCACATTTAATTAAAATTATAGTAGTTCAATCCAATGTTATTTATTCTAGGTACCATACGAAAGTGATAAAACTAAAACCTACTCAATAAATTTAACCATAACATTAATGAGGACTCACTTAGCAAATTTCACTACACTCGCAAACATTATAAAAACAATAATGGTTAAAACATAAAAAATAAAATTAGTACTCATATTAAAAACCAGATACAGTTCATTCCAAATAGGAGGTCTCCATTTTATTACCGTAATTTGGAGGGTAGTGGAATTGGTTTTTTAAACTACACTTTATCTTGATGTTAATTTAATCCCTTTTTTTAGTTTTTTAATGTTTTGGATTAATGAACTGCTTTACATCAGTTTTTAATGGTTTTATTGAGGTTTTAGTTGTTTTATTCTTGGTGATCGATCGACCGAGATAGTAAATCATTTTCTTTGTAGCTAACTTTTTATATTTATTTTTTAATGGAAACCTTATTGGGTAAGTTGTGGAGTAGATACACTGGAAGTTAAATCTTCAAAACAAAACCAGTCCCCTTTATTCACCTGAGCTGTGTTATATATATTTTAATATATATAATTATATATATATATATATATATATTAATATATATTATATATTATATATATATATAATATTATAATATATTATAATTATAAAATATGTATTTATATATTATTATAATTAATATATATTAATATATATATTTAAATTAATATATATATATTATATATATATATATATATATAGTATATATATATTATATTATTAATCAATATTATATATTAATATATTAATAATAAATATATATATATATATATATTAGGGAAATTTTAAATTATTTATATATAAATATTAATCATAACTATCTTTTTATTTAAACAATTTATTTAAATTATAATATTTATTTATTTAAAATTATATATTATTATTAGTAGATATTTATAGGAATAATATTGAGGTTATTCATTTAGTGTTTTTGCAAGGATTAATTACTGTCTCAAATTTAAAAAATATAGGAATGCCGATTAATATATATAAATATAGGTATATATATATGATATATATATTATAATAACATAGAAGAGGGAGGAAGAAGAGAATGAATTTTGTTACGCAGCAGAGATATGAAGTTAGAGATGCAAAGTAGAGAAGAGGAGAGAGAGAGAGAGAGAGAGAGAGAGAGAAGAGAGGAGAGAGATTTAAATGTTTTAATTCGTTTTTAGTTCATGTTTATTTTAGCATACAGGTTTTGTATTATTATTGGGATAAATTAAAAAAATTTTACTCCTTAATTGGAGATAAAAATTATTAATGTGCAACTTTAACTTATTTAATTTAATTATTATTTTATTATAGTTATTAGGATTCTTATTAAGGTTTAATACTATATAATATAATAATTAAATATAATAATTAAATATATCATAATAATTAAATTAAATAATATATTATAATATAATATATAATAATAATAATAATTAAATTAAATAATATATAATAATATAATATAAATAAATAATTAGATAATATTAATAATTATTAATAAAAATAATTAAATAATTTCGAGATTATGAAAAATATAATAATAATTAAATAATATAATATTAATAATTAATTAATTAATTTAAATTATAATTAATAGTAAATAATTTTATAATATAATATAATAATAAATATTTAATATATAATTAATATAATAATCAATATAATATATTTAAGTTTAAGTAATAATTGAAATAATTTGTTTGGTTATGTTTAACATATTAAAAATAATAAAATTAATAATAATTAATAATATACATAATAATAATTTAATTAATATAATTGATAATATAATAATTAATTATAATAATAATATAATAAATAATAACAATAGGAATAATAATAATGGATATATAATAATAATAAAAATAATAATTTTTAATAATAATAATAATAATAATAATAATAATGCATAATAATCGAATAATAATAATAATAATATAGATAGATAATAATAACTATAATAGATAATAATAATAATAATAATAATAATAAATAATAATAAATAATTCAATATATAATAATACATAATAATAATTATAATAATAATAAAATTAATATTTAATATAATAATAATAAAAGTTAATAATAATGATAATAATGAATAATAATTAATAATAATAATAATGAATATAATATTAATATAATAATAATAATAATAATAATAAGTAATAATAATAACAATAGATAATATAATAATAATAATAATAATCAATAATAATAATAAATAATAATTATATATAATAATAATATAATATAATAATATAAAATAATAATAATAATAATAATAACATAAAGTTAATAATAATAAAATATATAATATTATATAAAATTAATTATTATGTATTATTATTATTATTATTATTATTATTATTATTATTATTATTATTATTAATTAATTAATTATTATTGATTCTTATTATTATGTATTATTATTATTTATTATATATTATTATTGATGTATTCAAAATGAATAACTACCTCAGAATTATTAGTATATTATTATTCTTATTATTTTCATAAGATATTATTATTATTATTTTATTATTATTATTATTCTTATTAGTAGTAGTAGGTAAGTAGTAGTAGTAGTAGTAAGAGTAGTAGTAGTAGTGTAGCAGCTATTTTTCCAAAATTATTTTAATATATGGGAGTATTTTGTAATTAATTCAGAATTTCATTTAGGTTTTCTTTGTTATTTTTTTTAATTTTATATTTAATCAACCCAAAATGCAAAATACTTTTTTAAAGTTACGCTTCTATATACCAGGTTGTCATACTTTTCTTAATAATTCCTTTAAACTCAAAGAAGCAGTGACCCCTAATAGAAATAAACACATTACGCTGGGCAGTAGCGTAGCGTATCTGATTAAAGATCGTCCACGCCGTGGTATAAAGGTCGCGTTTGATTCTTATAGGAAAAAACTCTTCGTAAGGGCACGGTCTTACACATTTTCTTAACACGACAGCTCATTTAAAATAAACTTTTGTTGCCTCTGTTAGACTTAGTTCAAGATTAAAAACCATAAGTTTATTAAATATTTAATGATCAAACTTAATTAAAATATAAATTTAAAGTTTTTAAACATTATTTTAAGGTTTATGAATATTTTTTAAAGTTTATTAAATAGTTATTTTGGAGTTTTTAAATAAGAGTCGTGTAAATATTGGAGAGAAGAAGAATATATTATTACATTGTAGCAAATTTATATTAAGTAGCTTTGGGTTATTGCAAAAAAAAAAAAAAAAAAAAAAAAAAAAAAAAAAAACTTCCGCCCCTTTCAATTTAATTCAAAAGATAACAAGCATTTTCTTTTAAGCCTTCTTTGGACCGGGCTCTTTGAATATCGTTGTTCCATAGGGGTCCGAAGACTAGCGGTTAAAGAGCATCAAGCTTCTAGAGACATTCAAAAAAGGAACTAATTATAATCAAAACGCCTTTATTCGCATAAATATCTTAAATATCATATATTTTTGCTGTAGTGTTAATAGGTGAACAAATGTTCAGTTTATTATTGTGGTGGAAAGAAATGCATTTGGTTAGGGAACGTAAATCAGTCCTCCCTTTGAATAATTATTCTAAAATCGTGCATCGAGGAGCCATTTTGGGGTTTCTATTTTTTAAATGTATATTGCTGTTGACACTTAAAACTATCATAACTCCTTAAAACCATCATAAGTAGACGATAATGCTATCCTTATATCGAACCGTGAAATAACGTAATTCTAACGTAATTTTTTTTTAAATATATATATCATGGTTTGAGGAAAATAATTTTTCCCAGAATTAGTAAAGACAATAAACTTTTTTCATGCCATTTCTCATGGGAAAAGACTGATAACCTACATGAAATTCACCAGAGCTGAGAAAACAGATTCCAGTTAAGAAGAATAAAATAAAACAAAAACAAAGGCCGACGTGCTTTGATATATTCCTATGCACGGCTGAAGTATAAGTTAATGAAAGTGGCTAAAACAGAAGAAGGAGCATGTTATGTTTCAAGCTTTACCAGTATAGTATCTAAAAGAATGAGCATAGCGATTATGTCTGAGGTCATATAGATGAAAATAGAAATTTTGAGACTTTGGCAAAAGATTAATTATATACGCTCTCCTTAAAGGAGGAGAAGCTACTCGACTATAAAGTTCAGAAAAGCATCTTCCGCTGTGATAGTCGTAAAAAGACTGGAGTGGGAGTACACTAGAGTCATAAGTTTTGATAGTACCTGAAAATGATTCAATAAAAAGTTACCTAGACTTTTAACCATTTTATAAAACTATGACTTAATTGGTTAATGGAACCGATCACGCTCATAGATATACTGTAGACTTTCAATGTACGTATAACATCTGAGGACAATACACGCCCTTTATATCAGATATATAAAGCTAAATACTAGCCAGCCTTAGCTTAATTATCTTTGATGTAAACTCTCTGTCACTTTCTCAGTTATATTTATAGTTTTTTTTTCCTATCTCACTCTATAGTTATTTATCTTTTCTCTCACTTTTAAGTCTCATTATCCGTCTACAATGAACTTCAAGAGTTTTTGCGTTTTAGGAGCTTAGAATATAGGGTATGGATAATAAATTTTGTCACCCATCAGGAAATTGTATTTTCTTTTCCGTGAATATTTAATCTTCTAAGAATTTTTGCTATCTCGGGCTCGGCCCAAACCCCCGGAACTTTCCGGAACACTTGAAAAAGTTCGCGAAGCCGGAAGTTCTCCGGTCCCCGTTGGAAAACCCGAAATGGGAGGACCTGGTGGAATGTGGTGTTCTCTTAGCCGAAATATATCATCAAGAAATCGTCGTAACTGTTCTAGAAGTCCTATAGGTATTCTATTTGAAATCGCGTGGTGCCAGATTTCAGACACGCACGCGAATACCGCAAGTCCGATGTGTTGGCACTATGAGGAGACAAATGTACCTGATAATCCGGGCCTGTGGTCACTAAGGTTATGCGAGCGTCTCATTCCAGAGAGCCAAGAGTCTTGGCGATCACTTCCTCAAAATTCCACGGTAATCGAACTACACTAATGTCCAGAGGGCGGACCCGGGAAAAGGGTTTGAGTTATGTTACCCGTTTTTAATCCTTCAAAAGGACGAGTTTTGTACAGTGGGGTGTATATGAAATAGGGAATCATAATGAAAACGTGGCGGGTAGAGTCGTGCGGGGCGCTTGTGGGAGGGCATTGAAAAACGAAATCACCATTTCTCCTATTGTTACAAACTCAACTAGATTCTTTTATTGTATAATTACAAAAGACTAAAATTAAATGTCAGAGGCAGGAAATTGGACTTGTCACTACAAACAATATTAATTTTTTTACATTATTATTTTAAGTTAGCTTTTATATTAAGGATACTTATATATCGTATATTCAAAACATTACTAATAAATAATTAAGATAAATATAAGTTAAATACAAAGTATTAGCTTTGCAACATTGCTCGCAAGCGTGTATTATTATCCGACGGGTGCGTCATTCGGTTTACGAGTTTCGTCAAGGTTATACTATAAAATTTCCTGTTCTACGGTTAATTATATTGATTTGTTAACGTAATTTTTTTATTTTAAATTCGAAGCTTGATTTCCTCAAGAGTCAATTTTGGACATTTACACGGGCTAGCACTCTGGGCTTTTGACGACTCGGCTTTTAACTGGTAAAACGCAGCTATTTTTTAATTTAATACTTGTCTGATTTTTAATCATTAATTTAATTGGACGGAGTCTCCTATCTATATTTAGTAAGTAACAATGCTTTTTATTCTATACTGAGGCTCTTTAATAGTTCTTTGCAGCAGAGAATATATGGGTATAAGCGGATTACATAAACTAAATTTATTAAGTAAATAAGGACTATACCTATATATATGCTAGTTGCGTTTCAGATAAGACCCGAGTGTACTAAGCCCGTTGTGACAAATAATTTATCGATCACTCCGGTAAAACGTTCTTCGTTAATTGAAAAAAAATTACATTTACCAATCGATCAGAGAACAGGAAATTTGAGTACTGGAAACGGCTTCGAAGCGAGCCCTCGATCGGATCAGCTAAATATTAGATTTTTCCGGAATGCACTATCGTTACATGGGCGTATACAGGGGGGGGCATGGGGCACTTGTCCCCCCCTAAAGAAGCATTTCAAGTTCATCATAAATAGAACCTTTTTATATTTTATTTTGCAAATATAAGATAACGTTTTTAAGGGTTTATTAGTGGAAATTATGAAAATTAAGATACTTTTAATCAATCGATAGATAATTGAAGTTTAATTAGTAAAATATTATTATACATATATATAATTGATTATTATAATAAATATTATATTATATATATTAATAATATTATTATTAATTTAAATTCATTTTGGTTTAAAATTAATAGGGCTTTTCCACTTTTATTAATTATCCGGTCACTTTTATCATTTTCAACATATTCATTATATGGTATTAAATAATTAATTAGTATATATATAATATAATACTATATAATATATCTAACCAAAAAATTTTTTTATTTTTATTCATTTATTTATTTTTTTATAGGGAAAAAAATATGAAAGGGTGGAATATTAATAATTATATAAATAAATATATATTATAAATCGGATATATCTACTTCTGATCATTATTTAATATCACTATATTCCTCTCAGAAGATTCAGGCATACAGAACATTAGCCATTCCCTCTCCTAGAATAAGAGCAAAGGTCAGTGGCGGTCATTTACATTTTATTACACCTTTAAATGAAAATCCTGCCCTAACTAGGCCCTAATATGATCATCTTAATACCTCTATATGATAATCTATTATTTATTGAAATGAATATGTAACGATATATTTAAGTATCCTTAATATAATATAAAAGTTAACTAGAAGAAATTTTAAATAAATAATATATTTTATTGGTACATGATACTTAATTTTACCTCACTAGTTTAACACTCACAATGTTTTGTATAAAATTAAGATTATGTTTTTATGTTAAACAAAGTATTTTAACTTCCTGCGCAGTTAACTACCGCTCAGTTTTATAATATTTAATTCCCTTAGAAATCTGAAGTGAATTTTATAACAATGGGCGCCTGAACTGTGACGTTTTACTATAGTGACCGTAGATTAAGTGCGGCTTAACTTGAGGTCTGGAAAACGATGCATTTGTAGCATCGTGTTTTAGTGCGTACGCCGGGCTGCCAGTCGGCTTCTGGAAACGCAACTTATTTAAAGTTCTACGGGTCTTTTAAGTTTAAAAAGCTTTTTTTTCTTGGAAGCCGGGTAACAGTGTTTTTGATGAGATAAGAGATTTTATTGCGTTTAACTATCGCATACAAATGGAGAAGCAACTTATCTTTATATCCTACTATCATTAATCCCATACTAATATTTCAAAATTCAAATATTTATATTTATTATTCCTTTAAGTAAGAAAATTATGGAATCTTTGTTTTAATAATATTTTTTAAAAATTTTTGCTTAAATAGTTAAGTTTTTAGTTAATATTTGTTTTGTAGTAGTTTCTACCTTTTATACTACTTTAAAGTTATTAATTTTATTTTTAAAATAATAATAATCAATAATAAATAATAATATAATATTAATAATTATTAAATATTATAAATAATAATAATATATATAATATTTATATAATAATAATATATAATAATACCTAATATAAATATTATTATCTGTACAAAATTTTATTCATTAAATCACTCACAGGTTAGATTTTTATCCTAGAGATACGGATTTGGGTTCACAAAAAAGTTTATCAAATATTTTAAATCAATGAATTTTTTAGGTATTTTATATTTTTTTAATTTCACAAAGATCTTCATGCATAGAATAATTTTTATTTTTTATTTATTTTTTTAGACCATCTATTTATTTATTTTCTATAATTATTTAAATTATAAATTAATTATTAGCTACTAGGCTAATTACCCTTTATATAATTAAATGATAAAGTATTTATTATAATAATTAGTAGAAACCTTTTCTATATAGGATCCATCTTTCAGGAGGTACAGCCTTTCTTTTACAGTAATAATCAACGAAGGTCTTTATTTTTTTCCATTTTATTTTTTATTCTATTTTAGATTGTGGATATGCTTTCATATCATGTATTTACGCATAGTTCGTTTTGTATATGAAGTATGAATATTTGAATAAAGGGTAATGGATTATTCACCACAATTTGAAGTGTATCTAGCATACTTGGACACTTGGAGCAAAGACTTTAATTATATTATCTAGATATATTTATTTAATTTGGCATTTAGGAAATTTTAATATTTATTTATTTATTATAATATATTATTTATCAGTTTCAGGGAAATGATGGGGGTATAGGTTCACTTTATCACTTACGATAAAAGGGGGGGGGGCAATCATCTTTATCAAGTTACTAAAAATGGGAGGGGCAATCAACTCATTATTCTTATCTAATATAAAATATTATATATATCGAAATAAGGGGTAGGGTAGGGAGGCTATAATTCACCTTATATACAATTAATATCTATACCCTATGAGTGGGATTATGTAATTTTAGATTTTCTAGAAGTCTGAAAATTATCGATTGTTAACTTCCCCGACCTAACTACCGCCTATATTAATTTATGCCCTCACCAATGAAGAGTCGATTCTACTTCTTTTTGTTAGGAGTAAGATTTATTTCATTACATATATTATAAACGTCTTTAATAAATAAAACACAAAAAAAATATACACAATAAAAAAATAATAAAAAAACTTGTCTTAGTCGAAATTTAGCACACATAAACGCACACGATTATAATGTGAACATACTAAATTAACTTATATACGAAGAGAAAAGCTTGAAACCTTTCTTGTACCTATTTCATTATTAATTTTAGGGAGTTTTATGCTTGCGTTCATTTATTTTCGTTATCGAAATGCACTAATTCGTTGTTAAACGCAAATGTTCCAAGTCTAAATATGATTACTATATATGCAGTAAAGGTAATGAAAGTTCTAATTAAAAATAGTGCCATATATCTCTGTTGCTACCTAAACACAAATACAAAAAACACTAAAAACACCACATACTCAAAAAAAAATCAAAAATATCCCCAACACCGTTCTAGAGTATTAATGCTACCGGTTCGAGTGTGAAATATTGTTTCATATATAAAGTTTTCGAAAAAGTATAGAGTCGAAGGTCATTTTCATCAATAGATATTTGTTAACATACAGGTTCGTCACTCGTAGAACGGCGGTCACTATCACTGAGCAGATACGGCAGCATGCTTGGCTCAGTGACACATACACACAATTGCCCTTTATTTTTAAATTGGAATTGCGGAATTAAAAGGTTTCTCCACACACGGCCGCGGATTTTTGTCACGAAAAAGTATGAACCATATAAGAAAGAAAAATTAAAATTAACAAAACTTACGAAAATCCTTTATATTTTATCAAAAAATTTTTATAATATTTTTCATATTGTTTTAATTATAAAATGAAGAAAATTATTATAAAATATTAAAATTTATTGTCAATAAAATATAATAATTAATAATAATATACATGTAATCTTAAATTTGTTAAAAAGAATGAAATGGACTAAGTAATAAAAGAGTAAATTCACCCAGTCCATTAGTGTTTCTTTCTACATAAACTACCATTTTATTTCTCTTTATTTCAAATAATTTGAAAGGACTAAGTCGGAATTTTTGTCACATTTCTAGTTGACTGCCTTCAATATTCTCATTTATTATATTACTTCATTATTATAAATTCTTTTTTAATCATTTATCATTTGGATGGTTGAATAAGAAATAATTAACTCTATTATTTTTACTTGATATAGCTCTTCAAACTTTTGGCTATACTAAATTTGATTTTTAAATATGGGTATTTGTTTTTATATCAAAATCTTTGTGCTTCTTCAATTTAAATATTTTATTAATTTATTATTAATATAAACATTATTTTAATCTTTTAATCATTATTATTTACTTATTCAATTTTTAAATGTTTTTGCATATAAGAAAATTTTTCTTTAATATTCTCATTAAAATCTAATTCTTTAAAAATACCTTTTATTTGTTTAAAGTCACGTAAAATGTGCGAATGTCATTTTCCAATCGTGTTTTGAAGAGGTGCTGTAAGCTCTCTGACCTAATTTTATACATATAGTACAATTATTTATAATTTTAAAATAATTTGTATTATATTTAATTTTTGTTACTGTTAAAATATTTACTATATTATTTTCTCAAATTATTTGTAGTTACTCAATTTTATATTTATTATGGAATATAATAAAATACATGCTTGCTATTTTATTCTCTACCTTTCATTTTATCAAAGTGTAATACATTTTTGTAAATATTAATGTGAATATTTTTTGAAACGATGTATTTTAATTAAAGTTTATTTTCCGAGATAGTTTAATTTCGCACCTATTATTTAACGATTCGTTGGGAGGTTGTTATTTTAGTTGGGAGAGGGAGTCTAAGTTTGACCTATTACCCTGCAGTTTCTGAACGAGTGGAAGAACTGTATAATCATAGCTAGAGTCGAGTGTATTATTGTTTTAATTGGCTCGGAAAGGCTTTCATTTTAAGCCTTTAACATATTGAAATTAGTACTGATTTTTATTAAGAAAAGACGGATTTTTGAAATTTAGTATGAATTAAGGTTTTCCGGTTAGTATAGGCGGTTACAAGCTTAGTTCCGGCCGGAACCGGAACTTCCCTAAAATATCGTGGTTCCGGCCGGAGTTTTCACTTGGTACCTGGAACATCATAGTTGTATTTCTCCGGTATTTATTTAGTAACATTAATTCCCCATAAATAAATATATTACTATAAAATTTAAAAATACTTATTATATGAAATTAAATATAAAAATATATGGTTTATATAAAATCTATAATTAGTAATAGATATATATAGATATAATTAGTAACTATATAAGTAATAAAGTATTAGGCTTAATTTAATAAATAATAATTAATAAATGCAAATCATAATTATATAAAGTAATAGTAAATAATTTAATATAAATAATATATATAATATAATATTATTAATAATAATTATGAATAGAAATTACTTAAATATTATAAATAATTAATTATATAATAATATATAATATAATAATTATTGAATAATGTTTGAATTACTTATAATTATATCTTATGGCATAATTATATATATATAGAATATATTAATAAATATATATTATGGGAGTGTCCAATATATAATATAATTACTATAAAGTTGTTTTTTTTGCTTTTATATATGGTGATAATTGGTTTAAAAGGTGGACAACTATCCAATATTTAACAATCGCATAATTCCATGGAAACATCATGTTACAATATGTCCCGAACTATCTAGGAAAGGAATACATTGCTCTCCGGATATATGCTGGTTCCTAATCTCTAGGAGCGGAAGAGGTGTAAATACAATAATAAAATAATAAAGAAAAAAAGATAACATAAAAAAAAACTACAATATCTACAGCGAAAAGGAATTACATTTTTGGATAGAAGAGATAGATAAAGATTTTATAAGGAGTGTTAATTAATTGTAAGAGACAAAATAAAAAAATAAATAATAAGGTTATTAGATTATTATAAATCTATAAGTGAATTATCATGAATTAGAAGGAGCCTATTTAGAGCCTTTTTATTGGGTTGGGTTCTCTCGTATAAACATATGGAATAAGACTTTCTTTATTTAAATGGTTATTGTCTTTTTTTCTCTCTTACTAAAGAATTATTATTACTGTTGACTCCAAGGGTATTCATCCTTTTTGCCCTCGTGAGTGTGGATGGCGGTATGGTTGAGCAATCTACGGGGTAGGACTAAATTCCCAGGGAGCCCCTGCCGCGGAGAGTTGGTCTCATTGGTTCTGTGACAACTACAGCTGCGTATGGTTATGGCCTTTTTGGTGTGTGGCTCCGCAGGGGTTCTCCCCTCCCTCCGGGTATGGAAGAACGTCCCCACCCTTGTGTTCCCCGTACGGAATACTGAGCCTTGCCTACATTGACTGCTTTGATAGATATAACCTTTACAAATAATTATAACTATATATTTACAGTAATAGGATGGTATGGAATACTCATATATATTGATTTTCATATATTTATAACTAAGTAAATATAGCCTTATGTTTTTAACCTAAGGTATGTATAACCTATTTTTGTTTTCATAGATACCAGAAATGGGTTTATATATTAGTCATATATATATCAATAGTATATACTATATATATATATATATACTTATAAATAAAAATGGTCACCTATTTTACTATCTATATATTATATATATATTTAGAGATGTTTATTTTCAAATAAACCATCGTACACAAACAGTCGCCGTCCATGTAGATTTGACAATTAAAAATAATGTTTTTAAGCTTCCGCAGGGTTGCCAAAACTTTTTGTTTTATCTCTTATATCTCTCTCTTCATTTTATGGGTACCCATTTTTTCCTAACTTGTATAATTTGTTACACCATTACGGAAGTTCAAAAATAAGTATGTCCTTTTTGCAGCTGGTTTATTTCCGCTATTGTAGTTTTTTTTATCTTTTATTTTTGTTATTTTGTGTTTTTTTAGTGTTAATAGGTATAATGTTTATTTTGAATATATTAATTCTCACAACATAGTATTCCACCAAATATTGCTCCTGAAGCTTTTTATTGTGTGTTTGTTTATATTCTGCAGTAATATGGATCAGGATGAAATTTAGATTTGTCGGGCTACCTACTTTCCACCGAAATATCCCCTATATATATATATATATATTTATATATATATATATATATTATGATATGTTCGTTTCACAACTACTATATAGGGATATGTACCTTTTAATATTAGTATGTTATTTATAATTCGGGTTATATTGAGTTTTGTCAATATTGGATAATGTTTACATATAATATACACAAGGGATTGGTCCTTACGTATGCCAACTCATAGTAAATGTACCCTTATAATGTTTATATAGAACTACATATAATATATATATATAACTATACATATTATATACATAATTTTATTATATCTTTTTTTTTATATATAATACATATAATTGATTATATAAGTTAGTAAGTGCGAGGACCACTGAGGGACGTTAATGAAAAGTTTTCAGGTTTTACCAATTTTTATCAGAAAAATGCAACAATGTTTTTATGTTTTTGTAAATATTTTGAGTAGTTATTATATTTACTAATTTCAAATTACATTATTCAGATACGGAAACGAAGAAAGATACGAATTTGTTTGAGAAATTATTAAAGAGTTTAATAAGTTAAAGGAGAAGCGGGAAACACTCGTGGAATTCAATTTTTTGCGCAATGAAAAGAAAACGAACATTTCGTGATGCAAATTGACACCTTTGTATCATTGTTCTTGAGTCGGATCATATGTTTGATCGTGAAGACTTATGGTCTGTGAATAAGAGGTTAGAGAAAGTCTGAAAAGTCAATGTGGTTCAGGATGGCAGTCTTAGGCGGCTGTTGTAATATTGAAGAATCATACAAAAAAAACTCATATATAGGTATATCTATATATATATAGTATATATATAGTAGGGAAACTATGGTGTAGCCGTAACGTATATAAGTTATGTGATAGTGTATATATATATATATTAGTAAATAGTATAGTATGAGTATAGTATATAGCCTGTTAGTATATAGTTAGGTATCTATATATAGTATAGGGTATATTTATAAGTATGATATAGTAGTACGTGAGGCAGGGTATATGAATTACTAAAGGACATATTATATTATTAAAGAGCTTATTAAGGAGCTATAGAAAAAATTTAAAGGATTATGCTCTATTTTAGCTTTATATTGTGCAATATATATGATATTGATTATAGTACATAGTAGTATATATATATGACTAAGGGATGGTTTTTAGTGAATTATAATTTGGTAGTATTTTTAGCAATATATAGTATAGGTATATATACGGTATAATATTATATATCTGATAGTGGTGATAGTAGCTATATATTTAAGACGAGAATTAATACATTGGTGAATATATAATAAATAACATCAATTAGATTTACTGTTAAAAGTAGAAATGTTTAATAGTAGAGGTATATCATGTTAGGTAGTAGTGTAAGAAATTTTAGTTAGGTAAAAATAAAAAGGTAATAAATGAAAAGTACGAAAAGAAAAACTGATTACAAATGAAATGTTCTAAACTTGACAATATGAATATTTAAGAGCAATATATAGCGCCTTTATCGTTTTATTACATATATATATATATATTACATATAGGGGTCCTTATGAGTTTTTTTTTAAGTTTTGCCATTTATAATACATATATATATGCACAATTCGCTGTATATTAGTATATATTGAGATCAATTATCAAATCGTGGCCTCACACAAGCTGGGTGGACTATACTGAACTTAAGTGATATAATATAGTATCTGGGTTATTGATATTATCATAAAGCGTGCTATATGTATAGTATAGGTATTATAGGCAGGTAATAGCTTGTGGATGGAGATGACATTTAGGAGAAAAGGTCTTGAGTTGGTTAATAAGTATAGGGAGGAACATATTAAGTATCATTAATAGTTGTATAAATCTCAGATATATAAGTGACCTTTTGCCATCTATATTTTATTATTATTATTTATTTATTTTCTATTATTGTTATGTGAAGTCGATTAAAGTGGTGACTATTACACTCAATGTTTTAATAATTAAGTTTTAATTAAAAAGTTTTAAATTCATACAATTTAAATTTGTTCAAAAAATAATATTTAGTATATATATTTTATATTAGTTTTAATATATATATATATAGATATAATTAATCCTTTATTATAGTTAAATGTAATAGTATATTTAAAATAATATATATATTTGGATGAAATATATATATATAAAGATATTTAGAGTGGAGGAGAGTGGTGGGTAATGATAATAGTATTATATATAATTATAGTATTATATATAGTAATAGAAATAATAAGAATTTTCAGAATATAGTTTAGAAATAATCATCTATCCATAAAGGAAATGTATATTATAGAATCTAGCACAAATTTAACGTTATTTTAGAATTGAGAAACAAACAGGGGAAATGGATACTAATCTTGTAAACCTTACAGAAGCTAAAAGAACGAATGAATCCTTTTATGAGAAAAAAATAAACTTCACGTGGAGTGTTCTATCGTATTAAAGTAAATTTAAGTTTCCATAAGACGAACACTGAGCCATATAGATATATTGAATACATACAGATCATTTTAGTGTCTTTTTAAACACTATCTTTACTAACCTAGAGCCATACACATAATAGTTATAAGCGCTATTAAGAAGAGTTATCAGTTTTATTTGAAAACTCTATAGTTATAATAAATATCAATAAATTGTTTTGTGCGGAAACATTTGCCTTATAATTGATATATAATATTAATATATATTAATAGTAATTTTAAACTATATAATTTATAGTATAGTTATATGATTATATATAGGGTGAGTGTTAGTATATATAGGTATATAGTTAATTAATAGTAATATAGTATGTATATTATATATATTATATCTAGTATATATATATATATAGTTAATATTATATTCATGCATACTAGGCCCCTTTTAAAAGGATGTTACATAGCTAAAAATACAGTGATTATCTAGTATTAAGAAAATCGCTAGATAACGATACCTACCTAGTGGGTCCCCTGCAGTGTCACGTGTTAGCTAAACTACTCACAATAGAAAGAGTCGATTGAAGAAGCTTGCCAAGTAAGAGTTTCTTTCTGTTAATTTTTTTAAGGGGTTCGAGCCGACGGTTGAGGGACAGAGGGGGGGAAGTCGCCTCCTCGATCGTCTTCATCGCTAGAGGCCGAGAGACCTTAGACGTTTTCCATCTTTGTCGATTTTAATCGTTGGGTATTCTCCATGTTAGTTAAAAAAATTTTTTGGCATCAGTGCAGTGGAATTTTTTTCGGAATGAGATCGAAAAAAAAATCGTATTATAGTCTTTTGGTTCAATATATATCATTTAACATCCTTTACATTTCACTTTTATTAAATAAAAATGTTATCATATCATATATTATTATATATATTTATATATATATATATATGATATATAATTTATTTATATATAATATATAATATATATAATATATTAGTATATATATAATACTATATATATATATATTATATTATATATATATATGGGTAGTATTTTGTTTTAGTTGTATTTATAGTTAGTATATATTATATATTTAATATTATATTTATAATATTTAATGTTTAGGTCCCTTTTAAAATAAGCTTTAATTAATGTAAAGGTGGTTTGATTCTTTTCTATGGTTCTTGAATGTAGGCCTCTATATGTATTTATCAGATTAGGATTCTATTAAAAAATCATAAAACAAATGATGATTAATTCAATAAAATATAAATACACAACAATCTGCTATCCCTTTAAAGAGAATAAAAGGTTGTGATGAATAAACTTCGTAAACTATTCCGAAAAGAAATAACTAAGTAGACTTTTTTTCCCTGCGTTTTTGCTCCTTTTGCTTGAAAGTTTTATGAGTGTTTATTTTTGTAATTCTGGTTTCCTTTTTCTTCTTTTGGATGCAAGCATAGTTTTTTGGTTTGAGTAGTGTAGTCCGACCCGAGTGTGGAAGTAAGAGAGTGGGAGGGAATTCTGGGAGGAGATAGTGAAAAGAAGAATGCTCAACAAGTCAGGGAGAAAGCATTTGTATGAATAATTTTTGCTTTTCGCACTTTTAAGTTTAATCAGAGAACCAGTTGTTAAATATTTTGTGGTTCAACACTAGAATAAAGTTGAAAATGTTTTAAGTTTTTTAAGGAATATTTGTGCTTTGGGATGCTACATTACTTCCTTTCCAACGCTAAACACGGAGTGGTGGAGTATGTTATGAAATAATTAGATAAAGAAATAATAATGCATTGTTCATCAATCGATGAGAAAGAATTCGGACGCCATTCATTTGCTGACACCAAATGATAAAAAGGAATATATAAATGTAATTCAAACAACACTTGTAAAATTTAATACTTATCAGCTTCATTAAACATAAGCACACATACGAACATTGGAATGTAAGATATTACTAAAAATATAATTGAAATCTTTAATTAAAAAAGTAAAAATATTATACAATGAAGGGTACATTCAAATATAGCATATTATGCATAATTTCCGTTAGAATTAGATATAAGCAAATATACAACCATTTGAATGCAAGAAAATACTAATGTTATGTAAAATATTAGAGAGATCGCAAACCCACACGCTTCCACGCTCTCGCTCATCGCTAAGAATGTCACTTGACAATGGAATCGTGGAATTTTTGGACATGTTGTGATGGATTACAAGTCCAATACGTGAATATCTTGATTTACCATATGAGGCCTAATATTGTGACACTGTACCTCATTAATAGAAAGAAGAAGCTTTTCGGACACTTGGCACAGAAATCATACTTATGGAAGGATCTATGAAAAAGACTTGTTTATGGCGAAATTCCTGGTTTTTGAGTTACAACTATTTGAGTAATTTTAGAGATGTTCGTAGGCAGCCATCAGCATATGCGGGCGTGACCACTTTTAATCACCATGCGATTTAATTTTGGAAACGAGAATGAATTGGGTGACGACCAGGATGGATTTGGAGAAAGTTGAAGAGGATACCAGTTACGTATTTTTTATGTGGCATTGTAAATTCCAGATATTGCAAAAAAATGGGATGGTACTGTAAAAATGAGATAATTACATTTAATTGCGAAAAAGGAGCCTGAGAGGTTCGTAGCTGGGAAAATTCATTAAAGGGTTTTCAGAACCACATAATCCAAAGTTAATTGAGAATGAATTAACAGAATGTCGCTCGTATCTGATAATGCTCGCTATCGTGCGTTCACTATTAGTCATATATTTGCGAAGTTTTGATTTTGGATTTTTAAGTATTTTTTATGTCATGTTGTTTTTTTCTCTTTACTCTATTTTGGTTAGTCTTTCTTTTGGATACGAACTTTTTTTTTGTTTGAGAGATGAAAGGAGTTAGTAAGCATAGAGTGTAACGGTGATGCATCAATTCGTTCATTGTTATGTGACTTCGTTAATTAATAGAAAATTATGTGGTTGGAAGATGGCTGATGGGTTCTCAGAAGTATCAGTAAGAGCGCTGAGGTGTTTTATTCACTTTCCAAGGGGTTTACCAATATAAAGGGGCCCCAGTTTTTAAAAGCGATTTATATTTGTTTTTGTTTTTCGTAGTGTCACGCGTGTCATCGTATAAATTGTTTATGATATGTGGGAGATGCTTTGATTTAATATCTATAACAAATGATTTAGTTTATTTCAATTATAATAATATATAAATTTATAAATTTATATATAAATTTTATTATTAATATACATTATAATATATATATACATAATATTTATATATATAATAGATATAATATATAATGTTATAATATTATATATAGTATATAGTATATTAAATATAATAATAAATACTATATAATATATATAATTATGGCTTTTGAGGTATTGTATATAGTAGTATTAATGATAATATATATATATATTATATATAATAATATTAATATTACTAGGCATATTGGTGGAAGTTGCATAATAACAGAAGAAAATCTATACACTTTTCCAGTTTTATTTTAGATATAAGTTTATTTGTATAATACATGAAAATTACTTACGAAATTCGATCTTTTTTTTTTTTTTTTTTTTTTTTTTTTTGGCAATTATTATTATTAGTCTCTAAAATTATATTATTTTCACACTTTTATTTCAAGTTTATAAAGTAGCCTTGACGGGGTGAAGATTGGAGGGCACGCGGTCCCCCGTCTTCCACCGGGAGGAGCCGAGAATGCCGCCGACTTCCCTGTCATCTTTTGTGGTTTCCCCTAATGTAATTCCTTTAGTTAAAGTAATAGCATAGTGGTAAAGGAAATTAAAATTATTATTTTTTTGAACTAAGAGGGAATATCATAGGGTAAACCGCCAAGATGGCAGGAGTCGGGTCTCTCGGCCTCCGTGGATGACGGGGGACTTTCGTCCCCTCTGACCCTGTCCGGCTTTGAGGCACGCCTAAGTGGGGTTAAGAGATAAATATTTCCGAATGAATAGAATGCAAAAAAAGAAGGATGATTTATTAGGCTTCTACATGGGATAGTTGTATGAAAAGGTTTTTGTATTCTAAATAACACGCTTATTTTCAACAAAGCAATCTGCTTCTTCTTCTGTTTATTATGCAACTTCACCTATATTTATAGCTATATATACATATTATAATAATGGATTATATATATATTAGTATATTAATAAGAATATATATATTACTATATATATAGTATATATCCTTACTATATATATATAGTTTTATAGTTATATAGTATTTATAGATATATTATTTGACACAAGGTAAGGATTGCAACCATAAGTACGTAAGAGCATGCGTTCACAAGTTAAGATATTTTTAAGTAAAAACTTTATATAATGAGAAATTTGTAGATAATATTTTGAAAATTTTAAAATCAACTATCTGTTTTACAGCAAATTTGAATTAATAATTAATTATATGGTTTCACCGTATGGTTTGCAGGGTTAATGATTAGAACTCTTATTTAAGTGAGGCAAAATTTTTACTAGTGTTTATTGTTATTGCGTAAAAGAAGGGAAGAATGTGTTGTTAATTCTTTTAGAAGAAAATGTTTATGGAGGGATAACATACTGTATAGTAAAATGATTATGAGCAATCACAAGTGTAGTTGCATATTAATATAGTGATCTGTGTTAGTAGATTGGTATAATCGTTATCATTTGTAGAAAAATTTGAGAATTTGAATTAAAAAAATTTAGAAAAAAATGAACTTAGACCTAACCTAACTTAACTTATCATAACCCCTAACGATAATTAACCTTATCCTGACCCTAACCTAACTTATCCTAACACTTAACCCTAATATTAAACATACTCTAACCTAAACCTAAAGTGGTTAAAAAAAAGTCCTATGAGTTTACTTATATATATATATAATATGATATATATATATATATTATATATATATATAGATATATTAATTACTATATATATACATTATGGGTAATTATATATATATGTAGATATATATTATATATATAATATATAATATATTATATATGTATATTATTTATATTACGTATATATAATTTATATAATTATTATCAGTATTATTATTATTTATAATATTTATATATATCAATATAAATATATATATATATAAACTATATATATATATATATATATATGGAATATATATTATATAAATATATATACCTATTTATAACTATATAATATTCAAATATTTTTAGGCGGGTAGGTATAGTATGATAGGGCTTATATAATATATGCCTCTTCCAACATATGTTCTATTTTTTTTCACTACTATACTTACTTTATATACCTATATATACTATTATCGTCATATTTATATTTAATACTACTACTACCTATTATTTCTATACTATTTCAATTACTATACTAAGTCACTACACTCTTTCATCCTAATTCCTCCTATTGGTAACTCTTGTCACAATCACGCGTCCTTTCTTAATTTGTAATACTTTTCGAAAGTATTACAGGCTCTTCACCTTTGCCTATAACGTAATTTCTGGTACTTTAATCGGGCTATTTTATTGGGATTTTGGCTTTTCAGTTGCGTCGTTTTCTTTCTACTACTCTTGGAATCAATCCTGAAAATTTTTTGGGGGAAACTCGGAGGATGCCTTCGGTAACTTTCCAGCTTTTGAAATTCAGGGTAGGGGCCGTAATCGCCCATGGGATGAGATGAGCAGGTTCTTTCCTTCTTCAGCTAAATCTGTTAAGCTGCCCAAATCTGTAATTCAAATGGAACTTTGGAATTAGGTCAGGGCTGCCAGACAACCAATCTTCAACCATCGGCAAATGGGGAAAATTGACTTTTCGATTCTCCTTATCAGCTCTTCACTAATTTTCATTCTGAGCCCGTAATTCGTTGAAGGAATAACTAATCCGACAGGCTAAGCGCAGGCTTCATTCACTAAAAGAAAGTGCGCCGAACCTGCTTGGCTTCTACATTACTGAATAAATTTCTGGCCTCTATTAGCCTAAAAACATCTCTAGGCACTTCTTGTAAATGCTGCCTTTCCTATCTCTTATTCGCTCTGAAGGATTTGTAGCTAACTTTCCTTCTGAAAGGCAATCGGTGCTTTTACGGAGCTCTACTTTTCTTCCTATTGATTCACCCTGGACGATTCTGGCCATTCTTTACGCTCCTCCTACCCTTTCTCCTCTCAGGTTTCTCATGTCTTACCTGTGACCACACATGATCGTGTGCATGAGATCCTGAGATCTACATGATACGCCCAGGAAGGCTAGTTGAGCGGCCGAAGGCATTCCTACCCTGTGTTTGTAGGGAAGTGTGCTTTCTAGAGGTGGGCGAGCATGTCCTTTTGATTCGACTTCTATATCTGCATGATGTCTTAATACTAAATAGCTGTTTCTCAGTGCTGGAAGCGCGATTTATGTTCAAGACATCAGCCCGATCCCCGAAAAAAAAGTAGCCAGCTCGTAGTGATCTTTACGAAACTCCGTTGGATGAAGTCTACTACCACAGCTATCTAAATTCTTTGACACTGTCTTCCAAGTCTATATGTTCCAGTTGAATTTAGGAAATAAGGTAAGGACTTCGAATTTCCTTTATTACACAAAATATTTTAATCTTGTTTTAGGGGTTTGGGAATTTTGGAGGTATTGTTTTTTCTTGGTGACAGTACTGTGACATAAATCCAAGCTTTGAGACCGGGTCAAAATTGGCATGCGTCGAGCTCTCGAAGCCTCTTCCTTATGGAGGTTTTCCTCCTTCTCTATGAGCTTACTTATGTCCTAGTTTTTCTCCTCCGAATGCGCTCCAATAATCAGCACTCATTGATACAATATTTTCTTGTTCTATGCAGTTAATTTTCTGATCCATATCCAGGTTTCTGTTTAATTATTTCCAACTTTATTCTACTTTTTCTCAAACAATTTCCTCAGCTGGTACTTTCTAACTTCTCCTTGTTCACTCTGACTGCCGGATGACTCCAACCTCTCTTACTCCTTTACTAAGGATTTCAAAATCTGCTTCCTCTTTTGCATCTAGAGGTCCCTTTCGTCTTCAACTTTCCAATTCTATTCTTGCTGATCTGGATGAGATTTCTCTGTGTGGTCACTGCAACCTTGTAAAATTCATCTCATTAAAAACTCAACTTTTTTACGTCTCCCTCTCAAAAATACTTCTTAACTTTCCTATTTCCTTCGACGGCTCTAACGTCTCACCTGTGATTAACAAACATTCTTGGTCTCAACATAAACAACAAATTGTCATGGAAACCTCATATTAAAAAGGTTGCTAAGGTAGCCTCAAAGAAGCTGGGAGTTCTGTTCATGTTGCAGGAATTTTTTCCATTGAACAGTTACTCCAGTTATATAAGGGCCTTATTCGCTCTTGTCTGGAGTACTGTTCTCACATTTGGGGGTCCCCGGCTTCACCCTTCTATTGGATAGGGTAGAGACTAAACCTAGGAGATTAATAAACTGTCCCCTTCTTTCAACTCCTTTGACCCTTTATATCTGCATCGTGACGCTAGTGCACTATCTCTTTTCTATAGGTACTACATGGGCAGATGCTTGGGGGAGCTGACCTTTCGCATTCCTCTACCCTTGCGTTGCCCTCGTATCACAATGGTGTCATTGCTCTCGCATGAATATTGCGTGTATTGAAAACCCCAGACTTGTTCGCTGTGGTGCCTCTTTCTTTCCAGATACTTCTGTTCTGCAGAACTCCTTACCTTCTTCTGTTTTTCCAACTGAAGTTTAATCTTCCCTTCTTTAAAGCCCACGTCTGCGCTCACCTGAGAGATTTGCATTAAGCTTGGGCTTGGGTGGGATTTTCACTATTTTATTTTCTGCCCCCTCCTTGGAAAAGGGCCCAGCCCGTGAGGTGGTGGTAACTGTATAAAAAAAAAGTTTTCAATTTAGTTGCCATATTTTTTTGGTAAACAGTTGTCGTAACAGGTTTTCCTCGGATCGCGCTGATTTTTGGGCGTTTATTATGCCAACTTCACCACATATATATATATATTATATATTTATTATATATCATCTGCTATATCTGCTATTATATATATATATATAATTTAATATTATATATATATAATGATTAATGATATATATATATATATATTATATACTATATATATTATATATAATATAGTTAATATATATTATAGTATATATAATAATAGGAAATAATTAATAGGACATCACTTTTTCATTTAAAAAATATGGTTTGGTGTATATAATTATATATAATATGTATAATAGTATATATTATATATTATATATATATAGTATATATATCTATATTGTATATATAGTAGGTATAGTATAAGTATATTATAAGTATATTATATATATATATATATATATATATAATATATATAAGAGTATTAATCTATATATATAATATATATATAAGATAGAATAGGGAGATATAATAGGAATCTCTTTTCGTTTTAAAAAAGATATGGTTTTGGTATTAATTTTGAGAAAGATGTTAATAGGCCCATCTACAAACCATACCGTAATTTTAAGGAAAGATCACCTCATACAACTTATAAAGGTAAATGCTCTTTCTAATGATCTTTTGCATGCTTTTCCTAAAACTCCACCTCTTTGCCTATTAGTCCACTCTTTCCTCTAAATGATATTTTATATAAATATAAAAATTTGTTTTTAAACCCATAATGTAAAAGGCATTTGGCATATAAAATAAAGCAAAAATGAGATGGAAGGAAATATTTGGTGAATATGGGGAACAAGAAGGAGGGAATAGAAAAGTGGGGGTTGAAATGGAGGCTGAAATGGGGTGAACGAGAAAAAGGGGGATATACCAGAAAGGATATTGAGGGAGTTGGCGCGTGCTTTCCCATACAAGCCGACCATACGCGGCAACCCAATAAGACTACCTGGCAGGAAAATTCCGCACAAATTATACGAAGCAACGAAAGTGGAGTTAAATCAGTTAGTTGATTCAGGTGTGTTATAACGCACAAACGCAACATGGTCTGCCCCCTCCTCAGTATTAGAAAGGGAGGGGAAGGGTGAGACTTATTACCGACTTTAGGGAGCTGAACAAACGATCCGAAGTTGATTTCTTTGGCCTCCCTAATATTCACGATGCCATATTTGCCTTAAAAGGCAGAAACTACTACACAAAGGTAGACCTAACTCAAAGTTTCTACAACGTCCCATTAGACCCTGATTGTCAAAAATATTTCACAATTACAAGTAATTTGGGCACCTTTACCTATACCTGTCTGCCGATGGGGTTCGTTTCGTCCCCGTCAGCCTTTCAAAGGCTCGTAAGTATATTACTGTCAGACCTTAAGAATTGTCATGTGTACATTGATGACATATTGTTGTTTTCTGAAACAGCTGAAGAGCATGAAAAGCTGGTTGAAAGGGTCTTTTGAAAAGACTAAATTATTTATATATTAGCATTAATGAAAAAAAGAGCAAATTTGGGGTTTCGGAATTGCAATATTTGGGCTTCGTCATTAACGCCAAAGGTGTCAGGCCTAATCCTGAGAAAGTCGCAGAAATCATGGCTTGTAAGAGGCCTAAGAATATCAAAGAGATGAGATCTTTAATTGGAAAATTATCATTTTACAGGATGATGCTGCCTTGCCTGGCTGATTTAATGAACCCGTTAACAGAATACTTGAAAGGAAAGCCATACTCGCGTAAAAGGATAATATGGAATGATAAGTCAGAGAGAGCTTTTAGAGCGGTACAGAACGCGATAAAAAACGCATGTACGTTAGCTTATCCCGGTTCATCCACTCCTATAAAGATCTTCATTAATGCTACCTCCAACTCTTTAGCGGGGGTAATAATGGGGGACGATCAAGATAGCCGTCCCTATGCCTTTTATTCGGCTACACAGTCTCCCACCGAAAGGAAATACGATGAAATCAGCAAACTTACTTACTTAATACTTACAAAAACGCTCAAAAGATTCGGTTATTTATTAATAGGAAGACGAATAAAGATTTTTACTCATATAAAAGAATTGATAAATCGTTGTTATGAATAAGAATAGTTTGCTTTCTAAGTCAAAATGCTAAACATAAGGTAATAAACTGTAAGGTCATAATATATGGTCATTTCAAAATCTAATAACCTGTATAAAAACCGGTTTTTTCGTCGGGGCGGGGATGATTTCGCCGATGCCTTACACCGACCAGCCCCCACGTTAGTATCAGGGCAACACTTCTGCGAGAATATGTGATAACAATGAT
>JABUQX010043751.1:57500-60000 GCA_015478945.1 Trachelipus rathkii
TATATATATTATATATATATATATATATATATATATATTATTATATATATATATATATAGGCAAGATCCCGAAAAGCCAGGCATGTAACGTAGAAAAACTATAACATATACATCGAAAATAAATATCAATTTTATTAATCAGAGAATTTTTACCGCCGAAATTAAAAATTAATTTATTCTAATATTTATTAATAATTCCATATTAATATTAGTAAAAAAGTGCAAGCTCTGATTGACTTGAAAGACCTTCAAAGCTGCAGTCTCGGGAGAAAAGGTTGCCAAATGTCGCTTTATAATATAATTTTAGATAAATATTTTTTTTTCTTTGTTTATTTCCTTCTTAGGGGGTTCGAGCCGACGGAGGGAAAGAGGGGGGACAAAGTCCCCCCCGTCGTCCGCGGTAGGCCGAGACCCCCGACTCTTCTTATCGTTCTTGTTTAACGCCGTGGCGATATTGCTTTTAGTGAAAAAGAAAACAAAATTCACATTTTGCAACTTTCCCGTCTCATCGGAGCTAAGCCGCATCTTCGATTTATCAAAAAACTGTAAATTTTTCTCAATTTTTTTAACAAATTTTAATTTTTTTAAAAGCGTCTATTTTTTTCTATTTTTAATTTTTAATTTCTGCGGTAAAATGTCTCCTGATTATAAAATTATATTTATTTTCGTGTACCTTTTATAGTTTTTTAGTTACATGTCTGGCCTTTTCGGGATGCTGACCATTATATAATTATATAATATATATATATATATATATATATATATATATATATATATATATATATATATATTATATATAATATAATATATTATATATATATAATTTATATATATATATATTATATATATGATATATATGGCTTTTTAGTATTTTATGTACTGTGACTATCAAATGTTTGCGAGGTTTTTTATCTTTGCGAAATAGTCAAATAGCGAGCGAAAAGATACCAAAATTCAACGGGTACGCGGTACGAAATTACGCTCACCGCTCGCTTCCCGTTATTATTAACAACAGAAATTCTTCCTGCAAATAGAAACTTATATGATATATATATATATATAGCTATATATATATATATATATATAATATATATATATATTATATATATACATCTTTTTAAATCCATCGAATCTATATACGTACCGTGAAAATTGAGGTGGGTTTAGATTTAAGCGGGGGATGATATAACGGGAATGTTTTTCTTCCAGATTTCTGCTAATGACAACTGAAGTAACCCTTAGTAATGTTTATTCATAGGTTTAAGATTACTCATTGATCCAGTCTGGACACTGCGATCCAGCCTGGACGATGATTTTATTATAGTATAAATTATGGATTTATTTATTAACAAACCGTATAAGATTTATCGATGTTATAATTATGTTTCTTTCTTTTAGTTGTTGATATAATTTTCCATATTATTGATACTGTTATATTTTTAACGATTTGAATTTAGTTATTGAAGAGTATATAACATATCGTAACCAACAATTCCTACATACTCGAAGTACTTTGAAGACCTGGAAGTTAGATTATCCAGATTTTCCAGGTTAGTGTGTAATGATAAACTAAAGTAATCCATGTAATCTATAAATATAAAAACTATGAATATTATGTGTTGGAAAATAGTAGTAAACTAAACGTTATTGTTTGCAGTTTACTATCTTATTGGACCAGCAAATATTGACCAAATTGAACAAACCCCTCTTGGAAATCTAAAGGGTGAGTTCAATAAAATACCTATAAAATTATATGAAACTATACTGCTATAAATGGAGATAAAGTGTAATCAAATGTAGTAATACCCAGTTATTATTTACTTTTGACAGGGTTTGTTTTTTTGGTTTGCTTCTTTAGTTTGGATTTTAAGCTTGAATTCATTCTTATTTGGGATTCATTCTGAATCTTACTTCGTGCTACTATCTGTATTTTGGAGCTGTTTTACTTTGGGGATTCCTTCTGAATCTTACCTTCCCTGTGGTTTTTCTGAGTCCAACTTTTTGTTTGGATTTTCATGATCATCACCAGAAACCATTCTCCGAAATCTTCAGCTAAGTATAGTATATTGGTCGTGATTGAGTCTGAATTTCTAATTCTTCCTGTAACTTCATTGCACGAATAATATTTGGAAGCATTTGGTTTTCACTCTTGAGTCTGATCCTGAGTTGTTGAAGTACTTATGTATAGTCATAAGTACATGGATTCTAAGTATATTCATGCTACTATATCTAGTTAAAAATATATCATATGATTAATTCATATAGTCTTTTATTATCGTAATGTTGGAGTGGACTGTGTTATCTGTTTAGCTCTTCCCAAACCTCCCACATTGTATAATATTGTTGAGCGATTAAGTAAAACTAAACCTTTTGATTATAGGTGTGTCAATATCCTTCAGATTTTGAATAATTTTATTGAAACTATTATTATTCGCTTTACTACGGAAAAGATATTCTGATTAGTCTCGCATTGATTAGATGATCCGGGACGATCTAGTTA
>JABUQX010043752.1:7500-78179 GCA_015478945.1 Trachelipus rathkii
CTTGAATATAAATTCTAACATATCTTTTAGTTTTATCTTTACTTTTTCATAAGTATTTTTTTTACTAAGGTTTGCTTGTAATAATTTTTTTTTTCTTTTAGTTATATCTTTGATAAATGCGTTAATTATGTCCCTTTTTTGGAAATGCTTAGATTTGTGTGATCTGGTACTATTATTATAATTCATATTCTTAGGGTCCTTTGATTCTATTCTCTCTTCTCTTTATCTCTATTCTTACTTTCAAGGTTGTCTATCCTCTTATATCTGTTATTACTTCATTTTTTACTCTTTGTTAGTGTTTGAATTAACCATTTTTTTTGATAATGCGGTGTTAGCTATGTTTGTAGTTCAAGCGGCCATTATTCGGTCTCGGTCAGTTATCAAATATTTTATTTCTATGATATTGGAAAAGGTCGTTTGTTAGGGTTTAATTATTAAATTATTATTTTGTGATAGCGGGCTGAGTTCCTTAATTGCTGATTAATATCTTTCCTTGTATGGGTATACATTTCCAAATTCTTCTCTGAGTATTGAGGCGAATTGTGCTTTATTATTTTATATTTTATGGGAAGGGGAGTCTATTTATTTGCTTTTTTTTTCTTTTTTGGTATCCCTTCACGGGCCACTTTGTGTTTTTCTGTAATTTCTCTAGTCAAAATTAACACAATTTTTTTGAAGGCTGACTAATTGAAGGTTTCCTTAAATTATTTTATGCATTTTATTTTTTTCTTTTCTATTCTCTTTTCCTTATTTTTGGTGTTTAGTATTGCTCAATTTTTTTTGTTTTCTATACTTTTTTTTATTGTTACTTTTTTTTCTTTCTTCGAGTATTTTTTTTTCTTTTTCTTTTTTTAGCATTATTTTTTTCTTATATAATTTTTTCTGGGTCGAAAATAGAGGTGTAGTTTGTGTGTTCAAAGTTTTTTTTGTCGTTTTTTTCTTTTGCATTGGGGCCTTCCAAGTTTTAGTCTTTGTTATCTAGTTAGTTTCTTTTGTGTTCTGTTTTCTTATATACTTTTTAGTTAGTTTTTTTCTAGCTCTTAGTTTCTTTGTACATTTATGAGTTTATATTTTTTTTTTTATATGTGTGTTGTTTTTCTCTCTTATTTTTTTTTTTCTTCATTTGTGATTTTTCTTTTAATTATTATTTATTTCGTTCTTCTTTTAGTTTTGATAGAGTAATCTTGATATTATCATTTTTTTTTCATTTTTTTTTATTTCTTAGTTGTTTTTTTTTTATTTTTTATTTTATCTCTTGTGAAAGATCATTTTACTTTTTTTTTCTTAGTTTATTTTTTTTTTTCTTTTTATAGTCGTATGGTTTATTTATGTCTCTTTATTTTCTGAGGTATTTATTTCATTTTTTTTCATTTTTTTCTATTTACTATGTTATTCTTTCGTGGTTTGGTTTATGTTTTAGGTTTCGAGTTGTTGGGGTATTATTTGGATATGAGGGTGGATTTATTATTTATTATATATTTAGTACGTATTTTATTTTTATTTTATTACTATTTCATTATTATAATATATATATTATATTTAATTATTTAGTATATATATACCGATCGAATAATCCTTATCTCTATATGATATCGTATTATGCAGGATTTTTTTTATGTCTCAACTTAGTTATGTTTTTTTAGTCGCGTTGAGAGAATGCGGTCAGGTTTCCTTTATTACAGTACAGAACACGGAATTATTATTTTGGATTATTTGGGTATTTTATATTGGGGGGTCTTGCTTGGTTATTTTTTATATTGATTTTTTTGGGCTGTCTTGTTGGTGAGTGAGTGGGTTTTCAATTCTGGCTTTTTTTTGTGGGTTAAAGTGATGTGGTTACCTGGTTTTTGTTGGTGTCGTTGCGGGCTTGTCTTGGGTGGAGTTTTTTCTTTCGGACTCTTTTTGGCGGGGACTTTTGTTATTTTTGGGTTTTGTTTATTGTTTTATTAGTTGGCTTTCCTTTTTATGTTTCCTTTTTTATGTGTTTTTTTTGTTGGTTTATTTTTTTTTTTTGTATTTTTGAGTTTTATTTTTTCTTGTCTTCGTTGTGTGGTTTTTTTCTTCTGATGTTTGTGTTTAGTATAAGTTTTTTTTTTTTTTGGTTTTTTCTTTTTGGTTTTTTTCTTTTCTTTGTGAACTTTTTCAGTTAGAAGTATTAGGGGACCTTTATGTTGTGGTATATCCGACTGATCTTTTTTTTGAGTAATCTTTTCTTTATGGTTTTCTGTATTGCAGAGATTTGGGGTATTTTTTTTCTATTGTCTTTGTGCTTTTTTGTTTTATGAGTTTGTTTGTGTTCTGTTTGGGTTTTTGAGGTTTTTTTTGGGCTTTTTCTGTGTGGGGTTTAGTGTTTTTGGTGCCTCTGGGTGGCTGGGGGTCCTGCTTGTTGGTTTTTTGGTTTTTTGGTTTTCGATTTTTGTGTTCTTTTTTTTTCGTTTTTGGGGGAGGGGGGGGGGGTTGGGGGGGGTGTGGGGGTTTTAGGTATTTCCTTTTGTCCTGTGTTGTCTGGATTTTGTTGGACTGATACGCTTTAGACTCGTGGCGTGAGGGTGTTGTGGGAGATATAACTTAAATATTCCGTGCGGTTGATTTGTCGTTTTGCTATTTTGGGACCTTATTTTCTTTTTTGTCATTCTTCTAGGTTCTCCTTTTTATCTTGTTTTTGGGGTATTTCAACTGGAGTGGCTCATATTGGCAGTCGTCGGAGCTTGGTAAGGTTGTTCTTTGCTCTTCTCCAAGTCTTTCCTTCGCTTCCTTCTGGGTTTTTTTCTTTCTGCTGTTCTGGGTGGCTTTTGGGGTTTCGTTATGGCTTTTTTATTTTTCTTTCGCGTAGTCTGGGATATTTGGGGGTTTTCTGCTTTGGTCTCTTTTTCTCTTTTTTTTGGTTTGTTTTTTCTTCTTTTTTCCTTTCTGTCGTTTCAGCTGAATTGGGACATTTTATGTTCATCTGTTTTGCTTATATATTTCTTCAACTTTTTTCTTTGGTCTTTCTTTTTTTTTTCTTTTTTTCTTTTATTTCTTTTTATTTATCTTTTTCTCCCCATCTAAACTATAAAACTTGTGTTTTCGGTTGACCATGTTTAGTTAATCATTTTTTATTTATTTTCTTTAAACTCGGTAAATTGGAAGCCCTTGATCTCTTATTTCCAGTTCATCTCAGATGATTTCTGGTCATCTACAATTTGGTATTTCGGTATATTTTTTGTCGTGGACTCTTCGTATGTCTTTTCATCCATACTCCTACCCTTATCATATATTTTATCTAAACGTCTAATTTTTATTTTAAAATTTGATTTGTTCGTCCTCTTCAGTGGGGTTTTCGGTTCGCATAATATCTTCTCATACTTTTAATATCTTTATCTTATAATATCTATTTTTTGGGATTGTAATTGTAGAGGTGCTTGGCTTGTTTATAAGCACAGTTCTAATTTCAGCGACTCTCGACTTTGTTGGGGTTTTATGCGATGACTCGATCGCACATTCCACTGCGCTGGGCTATGGTTACTTATAAGAACTCTATGTATATTCAATTAGTGCGTTTTGGGGTTCTTAGCGGCGGTGTTGTCGGAGGCGGGCTCTCTCGCTGTTGTGTCGAGATCATAGTGAGTGAGGAGGGTGTATGTCTTTTCATAGATATCTAATTTGAACCTGCTTCGTCGATGTAGTGTGTATGTTCGCCGATGAGTGAGTTTCAATTATCCTTGCTCACCCCTTTTTTCGTCTTTCCTAGTACATCATTTGTAATTTTTCTTTTGGATTTTATGATTTATTTTTTTTTACTTATTTTTTTTTTGTTAGGGTTGCATCTCACCGGGAGGGTTGGGTTGTTCATCATAGACCTATTAACCTATTGGTCGTAAGGCATTACTTTCTTTAAATTGCAGGAAGAATAAACGGAACTCCTATTTGTTTTTTTTTCTTCTTTTCACTTCGTATGAGCGTGAGGGAGATTCTCCACGTCTTTCTCTTTAAGTAACTACCATTTTCCTTCCGTCTCTATGTCTGAGAGACTATTTCCTCTTAGGTAGTTGGTAAGTATGGGGGTTTTCCTGGAGGATTGGACCTTTTTGTCGTCGTTTCTGTCTCCGGTGCGCTTTGTTTAGGAGGGGATTTTTTATATTATTATTCATCAAAGTGTCCTTATAACATTAAACTATATATATTTAACTTATACTATTGTAGAGAAGATTTTTATTTCTAAACTTTCCCATTTTTTGTATCTTTTCTTTAATGACTGTCGTATGCTTCTTAATGGTTTTATTTGTCGCTGTCTTCATAGATCTATGATCACTTTGGGGTAGTGGTTTCTTGTTTTTAGAAGATCTCTTCTTTCGGCTCGGGGACACTTTTTTTTTTCCTGTTTCTCTCTCAGTTTTTTTTATAACGGCTTTTCTCGAGTGTATTATATCTGCTCCTTTTTAATACTATATGTCATTTTATAGGGTTTTACTTCATTTCCTAACCAATATATGAGACATTAATTTCTGTTAAAGTAATTCCTTTAATATAATAATAATACATATATATAAAATCAAATTAGCCATAATATCTTATTTTAATTTTTGATTAAAAAATAATAAACATCATATTAGTATATCTTATTAGTTGTTATATTGGTCTATATGAGAATAGCAATATCATTTTTCTATAGTTTAATCTATATACTACTTAAGCATATGCTCTGTAACCTCTGAAGATTAAAATTTATTTTATTTTACAAAACTGTAAAAATATCTCAGATAGATAATAAATTTATCAATCTATATCTTATATTCTTATAAAACATAAATTATGTTGATGTTGGTACAGTTGTATTATTTTATTTATTCTATTTTTCTCTCGATTTTCATTCATCCTTGTTCATGTCATTTCATCGGGTTTTTTTTGCGTTTCTATTTAACTTGGCCATCACCGTTATGGCTTTTTGTTTTTGTTTGGGGCATGGGTTGTTCTTGCACGTTTGTGTTGGGTGTTTGTGTGTCTATAATACGGGAAATACTGCGAACTCTATGGTCATTTATATTAAGAAAACTCTGTTCCTTCTTGTTCTTATTCTTGTTTTTTATCCTTTTTTCAAATTTGTATTTCTCTTGTCTTTCATATCTATTTAATATTTTTGGAATCGACTCGTTTTCCTTTTTTACACTTTCTATTTCTTTTTTTTTTTTATTCTACTATTTTTTGCATGTTCTCGTTTTTTTTTTTTTTGGTTTTTTTGCTTTTTGTTTTTTTTTTGTTTTGTTTTTTTTTGTTAGCTTTGCTTCGTATTCTTCTTTGGGCGTGTTTGGGGTTTTTTGTTTATTTTGATTGAGTAATTTAGGTTGCAGCTTTGTTTTTCTTTTATGTTCGCCTGTTAAGGTTTTTTTTTTTTCTGTTTATTTTTTGGTCATTATTAGTTGTAGGTTATATATTTTCCTTGGCTCGTTGTTTTTTTTTGTTTCGTTTTGTCTTTTTTGCTTCTATTTTATGGTTATACCTCACATGTGTTTGGGTGCTTTTGTGGGTTTGTTTTGTTTTTTCTTTATTTTTTTGGTTTGGCTGAAATACTTTTTTGTTAGCTATTCGTGTTTTTGTGTAGTTGTTTTTGTTTTTTTTTTTTTTTTCTTTTTTTGCTTCGACTTTCCTTTGCCTCACGTTGTATGTTTTTTGTGTGTCTTTACAATGTTTTCTTTTTTTTTTTTTTTTCTTTATTTTGTAATATTTAATCTTTTTTTTTTTTTTTATTTTTTTTTTTTTTTTTTTTTTTTTTTATTTTTTTTTTTTTTTTTTTTTATCTTTCTTTTTTTTTTTTTTTTTTTTTTTCTTTTTTTTTCTTCTGATTATGGTGTTTAATATAGCAAGTGGCTATCTTTAAGGACTATCATCTAATATATTTTGTTTTTTTGCTGTCATTTTTATTTTTTGTGTAACTGCAAGTTAGATGGCAATAAGTGTTGATTACGCCGAAGTGAATCTTACTTTGTATGCTCAAACCTTTCTCGTATATAATAATATCTGTACCATCTTGTTCTTAGCCTTATTTATAACTCTATCGTTTCGTCATAAATGAATAGTGAATTCAGTATTAACTTAAACTGATTTTTATTATTTTTGTTTTTGTTTTATGTTTTATTATTTTTTTTCCGTGTATTTATCTTTTGTTATGCATTTAATTGTTGTTAATTTATTTGGTTATGCTTCTATTTACGATCTTATTGGGTTTTGTTATTGGTTTTATATTATGTGAGTAGTAGATCACTCTCACTTTATTTATTGTTTTTTTTTATAATAGCACCCGGAAACTAGTGTTCAAATAAAGTTATTTATATATTTATTTACCAATTTCATTCTATTTTATTGTTATGTTTGTGAATTTTATCTGTTTCAAGAATTAGTCATTTATAGCTTTATATTTTATTATATAGTTTTTATATTTTTTCGACATCAGTTCGAGTCACATTGTTTATTATGGTTTACGTCGTCATATATTTTTATAAGTGTGAGTATATCGAGCATTATTGTGTTTGAGCTTATTATCATTCTTCGTTACTTTTTATTTTCTCTTTCATCTATTTATTAATCCATTTTTATATTTTATTAATTATTTTTATATTTAAATTATATTGGCCCCTATATATATATATATTATTATTAATTATTTATATTTTATATATTTTATTATATATATATATTTATTACTTTATTATATATGTTATTTCTTATAGTAAATAGATATTTATTTATTATTATTAATAATTATAGTATAATATTATTATAGTAATAAATAATAATTAGTCGTCTTTTTTATCTTATTTTTATTATATGTATCTTATGATTAATTTTATGTTTATATTTATATCTTTTATATATATTTTTTTTTCTATTATTTATTTTATTTTCTATATGATGGAATATTATTCTCACTATCACTATCATATACTCATTATTTATCATATTTTTCTCTGTGTATTTATACCTATCATTAGCATTAGTTTATAATTTTTTTAATCTTTCACTATAGTACATTAATATCTTTATAATGAGCCTATATATCTTAGCAAGTGTGCGTATGGTTTAATTCTATTCATATCACATCGCGTAAATTTTGTTGCTGTATCACAAACTCACTAAGCATATGATTTGAAGTGATTATTCTTCTGTATAAGTTGATCGACAAATGCTTCAACAAATACAAAAAAGTAAGTTCTTTTTAAAATATCGAGATAATTTTTTTTTTTTAATTTTTTCCTTGGAAAATTTTCGGTTATTTAATAATTTTATTAGAATAAATTTTATATATTCTCTAATTTTAATTATTTCGAAGGACGCATCGGTTACTTAATGTCTTCTATCCTTAATTTTATTTTCATTAATTATATTATTAATAATTCTTCAACTTATTATTTTTACTTATTGAATTATTAAGTTTGTGGCTTTACTATTCTGCACTTTTGATAGAGTGGGTTTTAATTGCTATTTTCACATTTACTTTTATCTTTCAAAAAATAATATTTCTAGTTTGTAGAAATTATATATTTAATATTATTCTTGTTTTGTTTATGTGTTGCTTTATTTTCCATATTCTCCTTTATTATATTCTTTTTGTATTTTATATTTTTAATTATCCACTATTTTATTTTTTTTTTTTTACTCTTTTATCTTGGGTATAAATTGATATAAAATCTTTCCGTCTTCTTTTTCTTTTATTTTTCCTAATATTTTTTTTATTATTTCTTTTAATTTTTTTTTACTACAATAATAACAATGATCTCTCTTTATTAGTGGGATTAAAAACAGTGTAAGGTGAGTTAATATTTAAACCATGACAATTTTATATTATATATAGTATTTAAAGCTTTTAATAGTTTTTATATTATCTTATTACTATTCAATATTTTATATTTCAATTTTTTATATATTATTAATTTTTTTATTATATTATATTATTTTTATAAATATTTATCATTTCTACATTTAATATGATTATCTATATTTATTTTGGTATGTATATGTATTTAGGTATTGTTTTGGAGGTAGTAGAATGTTTTTTTTTTTTATCATCGCTCTCTTGGCGGATTTATATATGCTGTATATCTTATTTTGATTAAAAATATAATTTAGGAAGGTCGATTTTTTGTGAATGTCGAATGGGATGATATGTTTTTTATTTTTTTTTTTATTTTCTTTATTTGTTTGAAGTTATTTATTTAGTTCTTATTTGTTTTTGTATATTATTTTTACGTTGTATTTTGTTATTTTTTATTTTTTTTTTTTTGTATTTTTTTTTATTTTTTTATTTTTTTTATATAGTTTTTATATTATTATTTATATTTATTATTTATTTTATATTTTTATTTTATTCTTTTATTTTTTTTTTTTTTATATATTTTTTTTTTTTTTTTGGTTTAGATGTGTTTTTTTTTGTTAGTTATTAGTTTTTTGTGAGGTTTGTATTATCTTGAGGTGGTTTTTGTTTGTCGGGTGGTTGTGAGTTATTGATTTTTAAGAAAAGTCAAGTTATTCACTTCAATGGAAGGTTGTTGATTTTGCTTTTTTTTGGGTGGGTGGGGGGGGGGGGGTTTTTTTTAGTTTCTGTCTGTTTTGTTTTGTTTTTTTGTTGTGTCGTTTTTCGGTTTTTTTTTTTTTTTTTTTTTTTTATTTTTTTTTTTTAAATTAAACCTCACTCGTATTGATTTTATATGTTATTGACTTGTCTAATACTAATTGGTTAAATGGTTTGCTTTTGGTTGTTATTTTTTAATTAGGTTAGTTTTGTTACTTATTTATTATTTTTGTTTTATTTTTTTAGTTTTTGTTATTATTTTTTTTTTTTTATATTTATCTATTTCTTTTTTTTTTTTTTTTTTTTTTTTTTTTTTTTTTTTTTTTTTTTTTTTTTTTTTTTTTAATTTTAATTTGTTTTTTTTTTGGAGTTTTTTTGTTTTTTTTAAGTTCTTTACTTCATTTTTTTTTTTTAGTTTGCTTTTTTTTATTTTTTTTTTTGTTTGTTAGTTTTTTATTATTTTTTTATTTATTTTTATTTTTTTTTATAGTTTTTATTTATTATTTTATTTATTTTTTTTTTTTATTTTTTTATATTTTATTTTTTTTATAGAGAGAGAGATGAAGAAGAGAATGAGATGGAGAGATGAGTGAGTAGAGAGAATGTATTCGGGAGGGGATGGGAGGGGTGATGGTGGCGGGGGGGTGGCCGCGGTCTGAGGGATTGGTATGTTGAGGATTGGGGTGTTGTTTGAGCGGGTTTTTGTTTTTCGGGGTTGTTTTAAGTCCGCATTCCTTAATAAAATTTTCTTGTTCTTTTTGTTTTTTTTTTGAGTTTTTTCTTTTAGGCTTCGTGAGTTTTTTCTGTTTTTTTTTTTTTTTGGTTAGTGCTTATCGCCGTTTTGTTTTTGGTGTGAGTTTTTGCGGGTGTCTGTTTTGTGGTTAGTTTTTGTTCTGTGTGTTGGTGTTTTTCTTTTTTTGTTTTTTTTTTTTGTTTGTTGTGTTGTGTGTTTTTTTTTGGTTTATATTATGAATTAGAGCATTGTTAGGTGTGAAATATTTTGGATCTTATTGTGAAATTTATTTTATTTTTATTTTTAATATTTGATGAAACTAAATTAAATAGCCACATCACCTCTTATTGAATTTTTCTATATATTTTTGATGTTCATAATATTTTTTCTTTTCTATCTATAATAATTTAATTATTATATTTTTATTTGTTAATATAATTAATTTTATATAATTTATATTTTATTAATTATATAATTTTAATTTTCTATATATTAATTATTTAATTTATTCTTAATCATTATTTTTTTTCATTTAACTACTTTTTTTATTATATTTTTGATAGTTCATAATGAGGTAGCGTTCATTGCTACGTGTGACATGTCACTTTGGGAAATTAATTTGATAGTTGATTTATTATTTTTCTTCTCTTCAGCTAAGGTCACATTTTTTTTGTTTAGTATATTTTAAGCCTGTTATATTATTTGAGTTTGTTTCTTGTTATTGGAGTTTGGTGTGATTTATTGTGAGTGGGTGATGTTTTTCTTTTTATTGTTGAGTGGTTATCTGCATTTAAGGAGTTTGACGTTTGGTGGCATGTGGCGATGCAACTTTGGTTTTATTTTTTTTGCTTTGTTTTAATTCATGTTTGTTTTATTTGTATTATGCTTGGTCGTAATTGTATTTATTCATTGTGTACTCTGTTTGTTTGTTTTTTGGCCAAATTATAAATACAAAAAATAAATTACATTACATTACGTTAAATATAGGTTATGTTGAGTTTAGTTAGTTTACATAGATTTAAACTTCAGCAACGAAATTAAGCCAAGACATAAATTTTGAAAGCCTGTAGCTGTAAATAACTAAGTTGATTAAAAGTTCCTTTCCGTCCTAATTCCTATATTTATTACTTTTTTTAAGATTATTTTCAGATGACCAAAAAAAACTAGAATTGCAAAAGAATATATTCCCTTTCAAAATACAAATTGTTTAAAAAGCATTTAGTAAATTCAGAAAGAATTGATTGCTCTCTTGAGTCAATATTTAGCGAAAAAATTGAAAAAGAATTTAAATTTTCTTTTCAAAAAATCTGGAAAAACTCCTTTCTTTTTTAATCACGCATTTTTATAACATCATGATTAGAGGCTCCTGGTTCTTTTTTTTCTTTTTTTTTTTTTTTTTTTTTTTTTTTTTTTTTTTTTTTTTTTTTTTTTTTTTTTTTTTTTTTTTTTTTTTTTTTTTTTTTTTTTTTTTTTTAAAGGAAATATTTTTTAACAAAATTTCAAAACTTTTAAAGGAATTTAATTTTTTTCTTTTATTTTGTAAACCTGTCTCCAATTTTATTATTTTATTATATTATTTAGATTATTAGTTATTATTATTTATTATTGATATTATTATTTTATTTTTTTTATATTATTATTATTATTCCCAAGTATGATTATTATTATTATGTATTATTATTATTATTAGAAATTATTAGGATCAGCTTTAAATATATTTAGGGTATTATTATAATACAATAGTATAGTATTATGGTTATTATTATAGTATATATATATACTATATCTAATAGTATATATATATATATATATTATATATTATATATGATATATATATATTGATATACTTACCTAACAAAGTGTACATTCATTTAATTCGTTACCATCAAGACTATTACTTATTAAGTTACTTCCCATAGTACAGAATTGTACAACGAAAAAATAATACTTAATTTATCCGCCTCATCGTCAAATATGTTAAAATGTTAATATTCAACACTATGGCATGAAGTCAATGTTTTTGCCATAATGGAATTTTAGCATTCTAAAAAAATTCTAAATATAACACTTCCTTTTTGCATTATTATTTGTTAATATGTATCAAATGAAACAGGTGACAAATATTACAGTGACATAGTTAACCAACGGTCGTCACTGACTAAAAATAAAATAAAAGATGTTTTTCACAATAAATTAGCGAATTTAGGTTTTCTATAAGGAATATCGAGAGCTTTTAGTTGATTTAGACTAAGTATATATTTTCATGTAGTTTCTTCAAACCCATTGAATTTAGTCAGGTTAAGTAAGAGTAGCCTTAGCCTAAGTTATGGTAGATAGAGTCATTATTTTTATTTAAAGTTTATTAACTAATTCAAGGTCACTAATTCTAGTTTATTCATGCTACTTCATAATTCAAAATTTTATAAATTCCTGTATTTCAAGCTTTGTTTGTATTAGTTCAAACTTTCGGATGGAGCGCTTTGGGTCTTAACGAGTTCGATTTTCAATGTGTAATTCCTTTCTTACTAAGGCATAAGCATGTTGAACATAAGCATGATAGTTCACAGTTCGAATAATTTGTCTTCTCGATAGCCTGCAAAACTTCGCCCAGCTACTTGATGTATTAGATCGTTTCGGAATATCTCAAATTGCTGACTATATTATTACTCTTCCAGTACACACACACTGCCGACGTTGTTAGCAAATTTCATATTGTGAGGCCCAAATTAAGATGAATAAAAAAAGAACGAAAAGAAACCAAACTTCTCCAAATCCTCCAGCCCTTACTCATACGCATCTTTACTTTTATATACCGGCAATGGTATGCCAACCAAAGTGTAGCAGTGTACTAATAAAGATATTGATACCTTTCTTAATATATTAATAAATAATTATATATATATATACTATATATATATACTATATAGACTATAATATATATATATTATATATCATATATATATATATATATAATATAGTATATATATATATTTATATATATATATATATGATATATATTATGGCAAGGTCGTACTTGCTATTCTTAAGATTAAATGGCAGAATAAGAGCGTCATCTAAAAAGGTTAACGAAAGGATAAACAGCGCTAGCCCATTGGATAAAAATAATAGATAAATGCGCATCAGAATAAAAAAGTTTTCCCTATAAATTTGGCACCCGTGTGTTTAAACTCTAAAAATTCATTATATTTTATAAATACATGTATATGAAAGCTAGACAAATGACTATTACCTCTACTCATGAGTATATGAAATATAGTAGTATATATAATTATATATTAATATATATTATATATATATAGTATATATTATACATAAATATATATATTATTATATATATATATATATATTATTATATTATATTTAAGAATATATATATATATAGTATATATATATATAGTATATATATATAGTATATAGTATTATATATAGTATATATATTATATATATATATATGATAATATAGTATCTATCTATATATATAATATATATAATATATATTAATATGTATATATTATTTATATATATAGTATCAATATATAATATTATATATTATGAAGTATAAAATATAAATATTATATATATATTATATTATATATTATTATATATACTTATGGCGGAGTTTTAATATATATATATATAGTATTATATATGATATATATTATTATATATTATATATATAGTAATATATATATAATAGTTTATAGTATATATTATATATATATATACGGAGTATATATATATATATATAGTATATATACTATATATTATAGTATATATATATATATATATATATATATCATATATATAGTATTAATATATATAGTATATAGCAATGACATATATTATATATATATATATATATAGTTAATATATATAAATAATATTATATAGAATAATATATATCATATATTATATATATATATTATTATTCTAGTATATATATATACTCGAGTATATATATTATATATATTATATATATATCATATATAGTATTAGTGTGATATATATATTTATATTTATATATAGTATATATATATATATATATATATATATAAATAAGATATAATGTATAAATCAAATTGGCAAATCGAGAGAATATTAAATATCATGAAAGTACCCCAAATTTGATTTTGAAATGGAAAGAGTTGGAGTCCTTTTATTGACTCTGCTAATTCCAATCTTTTAATGCCGATTTATCATCATATTGATATAAAGTATATATATTATATATATATATATATAGTATATATATATATATACTATATATATATATATTATATTATAGGCCTATATATTTAACTATATAGCTATATATATTATATAGTACTATATAGTAGGTCAGTGGCGACCTTGGAGATTACACTTGGGTGGCAAATGTTATATTATAATATATATATATATATAGTATATATTAGTGTATATTATATATATTTATATATATATTATATATATTATATATATATATATAGTATATATATATAGCGTATATATATAAGGCTCAATTTTGGACTGCAATACGTCCTTATTTATTTGAAGGAAAGAATTGTGTAATTTTTCACGTCCCTGTTTGAATCAAGGCTAATGTTTTATTTCATGTGTACTTACTAGTGCATAAGCATTGACCCAGAGCCTGACATAAGGCCTAACCAGAGATTTTTAAATAATTATTTTATATTATATAAAGATTTATACCACTTAAAATTAATAAAAATGCACATATAATTAAAATTCATAAAGCCCAACACCACTCACTGCCTGCTATTTGCAAATCTTAACACGGACGTTTATCGTAAACCATTTATTCACGATGACATTATAAGTGAAAATATCGAAGATTATGAAGCCAACATCGAGATAGAAGACTATGAAGATAACATAGAGAATGAGAGAGAGGAGAGAGATGAGAGAGAGAGAGAGAGAGAGAGGAGAGAGAGAGGAGAGAGAGAGAGAGAAGAAGGAGAGAGAGGAGAGAGAGCGAGAGAGAGAGGAGGAGGAGAGGAGAGAGAGAAGATTCAAAATCTTTTTTTCAAATTCCATTTAGTACTTTCACTGGTGAGGCGAAAGTTTCGTACTCGCAGAGAATTTGCTTATTTTTTCGCTCATCAGCAAGGTATGACGCTTTACTTTTTCCTATCATAATTTATATGAAAAATGAAGATTCTACCCGTAGTTACGGCCCACTCGTCTTTCCATTTACTCTAGATACAGATGTAGGAAAGGAAATTTCCAAATGGAATTTTAATTTTATAATGTTTATTCTAAAGTGGTTTGATTTCTTTAATTTATTTAAGAAAATCAGTTTCTTTTTTATACTTTCATATAAAATTCTAAGAAATTTATTGTTAACTTACCATTTAAAATTATTGTTAATTAAATATACTCAAAAGTATTGGGTAGGAGCTACGTACCCTGCCTACCCTCTGTATACGCCCCTGATATATATATGAAACCAAAATATAATCTCTACTATGAGTATACTATGGCTAAGGGCCGTTTATTGTAATTATATGGAAAAGAAAATAATAAAAAATGAGGACGCTAAAGCAATACGATAATTGTTCTGAGTGAGTGTGGTGTAGGTGTGTGTGTGAGTGTGTGTGTGTGTGTGTGTGTGTGAGATTAGTATTATTATTAGTTTATTAAAAAAAATTAAAGATTAAGTTATTAAGTTAATTTCAAATTTGAAACATTTTTGAAAAGATAAAATGAAGTTTGGTCATTATAATAGCATGAAAGACTTGAAAGTTGCCCAACTTACATAATAATAATAATAATGAATAATAATAATAATAATAATAATAATAATAATAATAATAATAATAATAAAAATAATAATAATAATAATAATAATAATAATAATAATAATAATAATAATAATAATAATAATAATAATGAATAATATAATAAAAAAAATAATCGAATAATAATCAATAATAATATTTTCATAATGAATAATATATAATAATAATGGAATAATATAATTAATAGATAATAGTAATAATTATAATAAGATATATATAATATCAATATATATATATATTTATATGTATATTATATATCTAATTATATATATATATTAGTAATAGTATATATATATATATATGATATATATAATATATATTATAGTATATGATATATATTATATATATATATTATATGTATATATAATATATATTATATTATAATCTAACTATATATATCATATATATATATATATATGTATATAGTATATATATATATATATATCTATATATATATAGTACATATATATCTATATATATATATAGATAGTATGTATATATATATATGTATGTATATAATATAATATATATATATAATATATAATATATTTATAGATATATATATATATATATAATATATATAGTATAGTTACGTATTTATATGTTACATTCAATTTCTTTCTATTTTCAATGACTTAAAAATCTGTTATTGGTTGGTGCATTGCACTGGTTTTTTGATTTCTTTACTGAAAGTTTTTTTTTTTTTGCATTGATATTTTGCTAAGCCTAGAACTATAAATTGTAGTCTTTAGAGTTTCCGATAACTGTAGGCCAGAAATGGCACTTCGCTAATTAAGGATAATTTCCAGAAGTATGAATTTTTTCCCTTTTAAAACCTGAATACATATTTATTCCCGTTATTATTTGTTCATTCCTGTAGAAGTATTCAATTTAATTTGTAATATTTATGCCATAAATTATTTAATATTATCTGTCATACTAATTAATTTAAAGAATATATTTGCTTGTATTTATTTACTTTAACCGGTAAGAAAAGCTTCCAAAAGCTCCCTTCGATGAGTCAATTTAACATACAATACGTGTTTAATTTGTTAAACTTGAACTTTGAATTTTTAAGTACAAATATTCTTTAAAGATCTTTCATGGTTGCAACTATATGGTATTTTAAAAGAAAAAAAATGTTTTTATTTTTTCCTTATCAATTGTTGAAACAAAAGAGTAATTCAGCGGGAAAAGTAAGATACTTTTATCTTAAAAGCGTCCTTTTTGCATTTTACTCTATGGATATGAGTCAGATTACTAATCTGGGTGCTGCTCCTCTCTCTCCTCTCTCTCTCGTCCTCTGCTCTCTCTCTCTCTCTCTCTCTCTCTCTCTCGTCTCTCTCTCTCTCTCTCTCTCGTCCTCGGTCACCGGGATCCTCAAATCTGGGACGCAAACAATGGTAAAACAATACACGTATTCAACATTAGTTGTGATCTAACAATCCAATAAACCAGATTGGGACAACCATTGGAATGATTAATTGTAATAATTAAATGTATGTTTAAAGATTGATATTTAAATATTCCATATATTATCTTTTATTATCTGGGAAGGCATTTGCTTCACTTTCTTCCATGCTTTACCTGATATGACTTTTGATATGATATCCCTATATATATATATGATATTATTACTAAAAAGTGTACTGCACAAAAATATATATATATATATAAAGGCATATAGTATATATAATAATATATATTAGATTATGTCCAAACTTTGTTTAATATTCTTCTTCTTTCGGTGTAAGTTGAGCACCTTATCCCCCAATACTGGGGGAAGTAGGTAGTTGATGATGATTTTTTTCCTGAGAGAGAGCTTGTACATAAATCTCCACAGCTCACGAAGGGTACGGCCTTGTCGGAACGAAGAACCCTAGACACAACGCTAAGCGTGATCAATAGAAGGGTAGTTACATCTTATGGATGAGAGTTAGGTCATGTAGTTTATCAAATATGGCAGTAGGAATAAAGGTAAACGAATCCGATAAGATGTAAGACAATCTGGCTTTAGGCGGTACGGAACGCTAAAAAGGGAAGAATGGTCAGGGCGGTACAGTGAATGAACAAATGGAGAACGGAAGGGGGACTGACGAGGCGACAGAACTGGCAAGCGGGAAGAGGGTCCCTCGACATGTAGTGGCCGTGTTTGAGGGCTGAATGGCCAATGAGTAAACGAGCCATCAGTACCTCACAGTGACGGCTGCGGCTCTACGAAGAAGGCCAATCACCTACGGTTGGCTTGATGGTTCGGAGCTTTGCTCTCCTAATGTCCGACTCTCAGCACTCCCGCCAAAAAAACTCGAATCCCTGACGAACATGAGGAAGCAGTGCGAGGGGTTAATTCTATACTTTGGCGCGACATTATGAAAGTCGTTAGTGTATAGATTGGGGAATGTGGTTTATATAGATTTAAAACAGATTTCCATCAGGTTTTTACGGAAATATAAGAGTAGAGATACCATAAGTGATGGAAGAGCACCTATAAAACTTCGTCATAACAGAGAGGTATTAAGCTTCCTTTAATTTTCTAGGTGTCCCACATAACGTGGGACGGATCTAGGCCAAAACGTTTATGCTTTCTCAATTTCAAGGAGTGCGTGCAGAACAACTTGACTCGAATCACATAGTAGAATATAGGTTATATATGACGGTGAAATTTGCTAAAAGATGGAAGAAGTTAGCAAGTAGACCGAGGACATGGATAATGTCAAAAATTGCGATTCAGGAAAAATCGCAGCAAGCATCACAATAAATAATTTTTAACACATATCATTTGTGACCTATATGAATTAAGTCCTCGAGTTTGTGAAAATTGCCCCGGAGGTCATATTGAGTGACGTCGTAAAGGTAACGTTAACAGATAACTTTATCCTTGGCACGCTCTTAATCGATGCCGGCGATCAGCTGGGAAGGTACAATATTTTACAAGAACCTCTATATGTTCTATATTTTATTTAAAAAAGTTTCATAGAAGAAGTACTAAGGATAGAGAAAGAGAATCAGAGACTGGATTTACTTTGCAGTTGGAAGCTGACAGAGATGGTCACAGGCGTGTGCACATAGGTCCACGACATCACGGCAAGTTAGAGTTGATCATAGACACTTAGACATAATATTTCGTGAGTGGGATGGGAGGGTCCATATTTCATGGTACGAAATATACAATGTTCCTCTGGCGGTGGATGTATACAGAACGCGTATATCGTATAATATGTCGTGAAACGATTACTTTACTTAATACTAGTAATGGAGGAAAATAGGGAGTAATCATAAAAGAGTGATAGTAAGTTTAGTTTCTGGAATTAAATTTGTGTTTCGTCATGTATTATCTTTTTTGGAGGAAATCTATAATAAAACATACGTGACAAGGCATAGATATCTCATTTTCCAATATTTTCCCATGAGGAGTCTACATGATTTATGTTCTCTTACACGGTAAACATAAATATGATTGCTATTTTAATACGTTCTTTGTGACAAATACTGGTGGAAATTAGGTAATATTATTAATGAAGAGATATTCAGTGTAGGCATGCTTGCTGACTCACTTTAATTAATAGCAACGAAACCAGTAGTAATGGTGAACCAGAATTAAATAATATTACTACTAATATATCTCTATGGTTTTAAACCTAGGAGTCTATTGTTGTGTCTATAAGAGGCACTGCTTTTAAAGACTTATAAGTGTGAATAGAGGATAATAGTATTTATTAGTGCTGTATGTTCTACGTACGATTGAGACGCTCAATGTAGCAAAGTCTAGAGTGGAAATCCACAATCTACTTACGGTTCGCTCACTGAGGGGCGGGTAGAAATACAAATAAGTAGAAGCATGGTTTGCTCCGAAAGCCTACAACTGTCACATAGGATTTTGAATTTCTTATGGAAGACAAATTGTGGTGAGGGAATATGTTTCTCCTGGGGGAGAGTAATAACTGGGTAGCTAGATTGGAGAGAGGTAGTAGGGTAGTGAGTAGATTTCGCACTACATAGAGCTTTATTGTAGTTAAAAGCGTCGAATGTAAGTATTGAAATCTGATGGGTCTTTCATAAATGACGAAATTAAGAGAAGTCGAGAACATTACGGGATGGGGGTATTAGAGGCGTTATTCATACTGAAGCGCATAGGCTAACTAAAGCCACTATATTTCAAAATACATGGCGCGAACAGTTGCCAGGAAAAGGTGCGTAGGTGAGACACGGATATTCAAACAAGTGAACCGATAACATTTAACGCGTTTATCTTTAAAAACATCATATATTATGTAAAGGTGTAGATTTAAAACTACAGAGTAAAAACTTATAATATACTTCCTTACTTTCAACACCGAAATATAATTCATAAAATTATACAATTAAAACCAATGAAAATAGTAAGTAGCATATAGTTTGAAAGCGCGATAAGCCGGGAAAATAAGTAGCCTGATCTATGCGAGCACGCTTAAATCCGTCACCACGTGAGGGAGGGCGTGATGGGATGATGGCAGTCGGTGGTAAAAAGTCGCACAGTATACAAAATGGACAAATATAGCTTTGCGCAAGCTTTACAACAGGGCACAGCTCTAGGAAAGTTCAAGTGTGGTAGACAGCCTCATTAGTGATTTTAATCGACCTAAACGGAGTTCGATTGTATCAACTCTTGGAGAGATATCCGATGAGAAGGCGGAAGTAATATTACTCCGGTCGTTTTTTGGCATGTAACTTACCCCGGGGGAGGAGTTTAAATGTGCACTGAAAACATGCGGACAGCGGCCTGGTGAGCTCCAGGATTGGGGAAGGGACCTGGCTTTGGACGCTAACAAAGAGGCTGGATATATTTTTGGAAATTGGGGGAGAAGGGGAAAATACACTGGGTAAAGGAGGAAGGAGGAAAGAGCTTTATATGACGGAACACATGAGTCGATAATAATGTAACAAGAATAATAATCAAATGAATAAAAATGGCATTATATGAATATGGAATAAGTTTATGGATAATAGGTTAATTTAACCGATAATTTAAATAACAAAATAAGATTGGTTATAAATGAATAATTTATAACCAATTGTATAATATAATTGAATTATAATAATATTTATTAATAATAATTGTAGTTTAAACAGTCCGCAAAGTTTCAAGCTTTAATCAGACAAATATTAAATTATATATAAAGATTGCTTGATTTTACACTAATAAGAAATTTATTTCTATCTTGCCAGCGGTGACTCATCTTCTATTAATAATCTACTATTCTAATACACCTCTCCCATTATGATTTTTCTCAAATTATCACATTTTTCCATTTACTTCATCTTTTCTCTTAAACATAGGTAATTGAGTTAGTTATCCTAACCCTTAGATTTCTTGATCAGCGTTAATGTAAAGGTTCCTTCTTTTCCTTTACCATTCAAAGTGATCTCCTTTCTACACTTATTTTGCCAAGGTCTTACCCACACATTTTTCCTCTCGTCTATAAATATTTGTATTATACCTGTAATCTTCTGCTAATACTTAAGAAATCAAATGAACTTCATGATCTTATACATTCATATCTTGTAAGATAGATGACTAAATGAGGGTAGAAAGACATTTTGTTTAACTATACTCATTCTTTGTGAGCGCTATAATTTGTAATCCAAACGTCGCTCTTACTTCTCGGTGGTAAGTGGTCCCGTCTCCTATTTACTGCTATTAGATTAAATATATGAACTCATTTGAATCATTGAGTAATCCTGTGATTTTTCTCTAACTTTATGGTGATAAGCCATTTCTTTATTTGCTGCTCTAAAGACTAGTTACATATTTTCTAATTTTACTACAACCTATCATATATTTAGTTATTGTGCTCTAAAGCGCGGTGCAGTTATTATCAAAAGTTATGTCTTACATATGGAACCTTTTCCGAACTAACACTTCTTAAAAAGTTCCTTATATCATGATATTTTCTCAATTGCGTGATCCTCTATTTCAATATTTCCATCAAATTGATATGTTGCTGGTCCGCAATCAACAATTTGAAAAGGAATGGTGTGCTTTCTATTTTGTTTAATTGCGATAGACGATGATTAAGTCAACATGATACACTTCAATATTCCTTGCACTTTATCATTACTAAATTTCACTTTCCGAATTACTTATGGCGCAGGATTATTGATTGGCACGGTCTATTGCAAATTCATATCCTAAAGGATAATTTTTCACGTTAACTTTTATATTTCTGTGGCTCTCCGATAAAACAATACTTCGTTAGATCAAGGTATCTTAATTTACATATATATAAACCCAATGCTGTTATTTATCAATTAAATGAGCTCAACTCCTTATACACTTCCCTTTCGATATTCTTATATTTTTGGCAAGAACAGCGACAGTCAATTTCCATCATCCTTTGCTCATCCTTTCTTCGATTCCATCCTAGATTACACTTTCTCTGAGCTCTGGTTCACTACATATAGAATCTTTAATATTCATCTATACTCTGATTAACTAACAAACTTTCGTCACGTGATGCATCGAAGCTCTGTTTTTCAGCACGATCTCAGTACTATCTGTCATGCTCTATCTTGATCTAAAGCATTTTATTGCCGCTTTCTATTTGTTTTCTCATCCTTCTCTTATCCATGCGATAATATACTGCATAACCTAGGCTTTGCTTATACTGTCATCTGAGATTGTTTTTAAATTTCGGCTCTGATTCAGATCCACTTTCATGGGGCAAATTTCAATCATACTAAGGTTAAGCTGTCCAATTACTACAAATGTTATATGCATGATCGTTCTTTCTTTCATGTCATCGATCCGTCATTCAACAATCTTTCAGCGCCAGATTTTCACGCGCCTATTAAGAGCAGATTAGCCATGCATCAGAACTACTTTATAAGTACCTTTTATCTTTCATAAACGAACCTATCTTCACAAAAAACAACCCTTTTGGGTTTTCCTTCAGTTCCTCTAAAATTTTCTTTAAAATACTGCAGCAATGCCCTTATCTCGACTACATATTAGTCTTCAACTCTTTCTTCTTCACATGTCTTTTTCACATATTGCTTTGTAGCTACTCTTATTTTTGTCAGTCTCAATAGGTGGGAGAGGTCGCCACACTAATTTACCAGAAATTGGAAAAATCTGTTAGATTTTCAAATTAAATCGAAGGACATGGCAGTCGATGTAGGTGTTCATGAAAGTTTGAAATTCCGTCTTTATTATTTTCTTATTTTATAATCTAGCACCTTTGTTAAATCCACCATAAAGAACTTTAAACTGGTTTTCGTCACACACCCAATCATAGCTTGCTATATGTGAATACAAATCTTCTGCCCTACGATATTTTTCAATATCACAATATGTTTATCGATGGTGATGGCTGGTCCTTCTCTTTTTCTATTCATCCTGTGCCATAACCTCTCTACAGAATTTTCATCTATATTCTTGGCAGCAATTTTTTACCGAACCTACATTACACAATCTAGTTAAGTTAAATATTCTCCTTTAACTTCACTACTATGATATTTTCAATTAGCTTTGTCCTAAACCTCATAACTGCAGGTGAATAGGACGAGACCGCTTTCAAATCCACCGTTTAATTTTGCCTTTTTTTCTCCTCAACCCTCAGAGTTTTCATCACATTAAAACTTATCTCTTCCAGTATGGATTCTTGTGATCGTTTACTTCTTGAATGTCACCACTAAGCCTTCTAATATATTTTCACTTTAGACTTTTAGACTTTGGTTTCAAACTGCCATCAATGTCGGAAGACATTCTTTCCCTCCTTCCATCCTGTTTCCAACTTTCTTTTAAATACTTCTAAAATCATCTCTTCTGTTGTTTTTAGTATTTAGGAAACTTCTTTTTTACTATCTCGCCTTATTGTTCCCTAGTAGACACTCCACAGAGTATTCCCTCTAATCCGGCGTCCCTACCGATTCTTTCACATTCTCGGAGGTTACGCGCAAACTTCATATTCATCAAAAGATACGCATAAGTCTTATTTTCTATTTTCAAAAGTTTTCTTCCTTTTACGGCCGCAACCGAATTCTATTAGCATGCCTCCTTTAAACTCCAATAATTTTACCAATCTTACTTATTTACCATTTTCTCTTCAATTCGAAATCCTACCAAATTGGAATTAATTCTGTCCTAAATCAATCCACACCTTTATATACATCTATTCGTCATCACTTACTGTCTCTATTTTATCAAATATATATTCTTATTTTCCCTCATTCTCTCAAATATTTGTTTTGTCGCACGTTTCTCACAGCTTTTTTGTCTTTATTATATTTCATGCTTAGTAAAAGACGAGTTACTCGTACTCTATTTAATTATAACACTCATATAGATTAAAATTATGGTATCTTGCAGCTCGTCAATCTTACCAATTCATAACACCGAAGGCACTCAATTACTCACCTGAGAAAATTCCATACTAGTGACGGAGAGCTTTTTCTCTGTTCATTTCACATGTGGAATTAGCTACTTATTTATATATAAATAATAATAATATTTACTTATCGCAATCAAATGCCAACTGTTTATATATAATATTCTTGAGTTAGAGTCTCTGTATTCCGAAATGCTCAGGCGAGCCGCTGTTGGTATCACTCCGTGAAACATATTAATATGAAATATTAATACATACATACGACATTTCTTTTAATAAAGTTTCTTTTTCTCACTTTACTCTTAATATTATTCTGCCCGTTTATATAAAATTTTACAAAGTAATTATAATGTCTATTATAATTACTTCCACTTATAATCTGTATTAGCTATAAATATCAGCTCACTATGACTATTAGCTACATATTATTGAATATTTTTTTTTACATCTGTAAGCTATATAATTGATAATTGCAGTCTAATTAAGGTTTTAAATTTTCAGCGTCTCATTTGCTATATATATTATCTATATTTATAATACTTTTGTCAACAAGTAATACGTGATCGGCAATCTCTTATGATCATTAATAATTATTATCATATTGCTCTCTCTTACTCGGTAAAATAATACCAATTACTAATCATTTATACTTTTAATTTTGGCTATTATATGAAGTAGCATTATACAATACTATACAAAAGCTTTCGGTTTATATATCACGAAAATTAACTGTCGAGTCTAGCTATTAGGTACATAACTTCCTTCCATATATCTTTTATATTACTTTAGAATACTCAATCGTTAGGAATATATAAACATTCTATCACCAAATTAAGAGGGAAGTTAGGAATTTAAACTTTCTATCACCAAAACCACTTAGTGGAGCTATCTTTTCTTGTCTTAAAGAGAAAGTTTCTAAAAATAAATGATAGGTGTGGCATTTGAGTAATAATAATAATTTTAATTCTGCAAACAATACAGTACTATTTTCTAATATTCAGAGAATCTCTAAGAATTACAATTGATAAGCCACAGAAAAGAGTTGATAAGATAACAATAATATACATAGAAATTTTAGATAGCTAAAAGGATTACGTAAAGATATGCAATTTCCTTTATTTAGAGGCCTTCATGTGTGGATGGAAAGAGAATTAAATATATTTATTTCACCCTTTCAAGTCAGGAAGTCTTTCTCTTATAAATATGACTGATAGATCTCCGAGTTTTTCAACAGCAGTGACTAAGAGTTCAGGGATCCCTTTATATTATAAGGACCACACCTAAAATACAACTTCAAACAAACAAACCATAACTTCGTAAATAAATCGCTTGTTAATAGAGATTCCAAATGGAATCTTCCAAAAATGGGATTCGAACCAACCGCTATGTTATAACAACAATAGTTAAAGAACTATTCATCAATGAACTATTACAAATAATTTTGAATACTACCTTAACAAATTGCTATATACTTCATATTTAAATTATATGAGGTATAATTTCTTTCCAAGTAATATTACGGCTTGTTAATTAAAGTGTAATCCAACAACAATAATTCCTAAAGGTTCCCATCGATACGGAACTTCTATAAGAGGACCTATATAACATACACATATAATCAGGTCATATTTAGGGGGAGGATCTAAACATAACAACCATTAGGTTAAGGTTTTACGCAATAAGTTGAGGCGGGTGTGTATTCCAACAACGACCCCATTAGGAACGTCCCTAAAGTGCGGCATGGTACTTAACTGAGGGTTAGAGCTAATTGCCAATCATGAGGTTTTAATTTATCAATAGCGTCCGTATCTTTTATGGAGTGGGCGCTAGGTGAGTAGTTAGCGATAAAGTATTAGGTGTTATTAGCGCATAAAAAATACTTAAACAATAATTGATTTATAATATTATCTAAATAATAATATGCATATAATACACATGTCCACAATACTTAAAACTGTATAAAAGTATGGAATCACCATTCTATTAAATTTATTATAAAAAATAAACATACTATTAATTTATAACTATTTTATTTATATAAATATACTTAAATTATTAATATTATTTAATATATAAACTTATAATTACATATAATATATATAAGTGTGAAATAGAAGATGAACATATCTAATTTCTATTCCTTAAGTGCTAAATGCAGAAGAATCTTAAAAATAAGTATTATATAACATTAATGCGATCTAGATATACGATTCAACATTTGTGATCCCACATGATTAATGTATCTACAAAACGGTAAAGAGTTATATATATATATACCCATTTATGTGTAAATTATGCCATTACTAATATCCTCTAAAAATATATATATAATATTATAATTATATATTATAATAACAACAATCAGTATGGTTTATGATGATATGTAATTAATATATTTACTATATACTTATTATTAATATTACTATATATATATAATATATATATTATATAATATTATACTATAGCTATATAGTAAAATATATATAAATTATATTAATAATATATATATATATAAATATAGTAATATATAATAAATATAATTTAAATATATTATATTAACTATATAGTATATAATATATTATTCATTATATATATAATTTAATAATTTATATAATTATATATTCATTTAAATATTATATTATATTACTATTTTCTTTCATTACTACGTATTATATATAATACTAATATTATAATAATTTATTAATACAGAACTTCTACTATTATCAATTATGATATATTATTATTTATTTTATTTTTATATATAATATTGATAGGGAATAGAGTCTCCATAATATTCGCCTTCTCTACGCAGTATATCGTCGTTTATGACCTAATTGTACTGTTATTATATTTACCCCTATTTTTTTCCTGGTGCGACTTTATTTCTATATTTATATTGCGTTATCTAATTACATCTATATTATTACCACCTCTTCCATATCATTATAATACATGCCCTATTCTTTAAGCCCTATTTTATATTATTCTCACATTCCTATAATTAATATATTATCTATATTTAATTCATACTATTATCTCTATACTAATATACTTATTACTCAGTACTTATATATAATTAAATATATTCACCTTTCTACCTCGCCCATAACACCATTCGACCTTCCACTTACATACTTCACTCCTATCCTACCACATGTGTGGAGGGTAGATCAGCTTTAACTCATCCAATCACTATTATATATTTTTTATATAAGTATTAACTCACCAATATTACAAAGAAACTTTATTCCATTGGCATATATGAAGGACAGTCGGAAGGGTATCACACATTCGTATCGTGTAGATTCTGGCCCAACTGGGGATCGATGATGACAGTGGAACTCTCTAATCCAGTCTATGGTAGAACGGTGGCGGCACGCTCTCGTGTATTAGGTCATGACCTCACACCTTCACTTCATACTCACTCTAATCACTTTAGTTAGTATAATAGCTACATGCATATTTAGCTAAGTACTCTACTCGAGATAAGTATTATTTTGTAATATCATAGCGTATATTGGCAAGTCTTTTATCCAATTGATTTGTTTGCTTGTGTCAGAAACAATTTGATACTATGCTAATTAGTTCCTGGTGATATAAATATAATATGGCCTATAGTTCAGCCGCACTACTACAATGTTGGGTATAATATATAGAGAGCTACGAGCTACGAGTGATGACATATTGGCATATTAGAATTTTAGAAAGGTAGCTACTTTCATGACCTTATTGCCCCTGCTTTTCTCTCGTTCTTGTTGTCTTGCTTTGTATCAGCCTCTTGTGTGTATGTCTTGGTACATTCTGTGTCTCTTGAGTGAGTAGAGTTGTGTGTGTTTTGTGTCGTTAATAGTAGTGTGTGTAAGTTGGCAGAGTTGGTGCGATAGGAAAGGCTTAGGTGAGCGGGGAGCATGGGACACTGGAGTTTGGGCGCCCATTTTACTACTTGAGATGCATATTACTGAAACTCTATGCTCGTGGGCTTTAGCAAATCTAACTCTGCATATCCGTGAACACCGACGCTCACGGTAGCACTTTTCTGATCTACTTGTGTCTGAGGCCCTCATAACTCTAGACTTTCTACTGCTCTAATGGTGTCTGAGCACCACTCTCAGTATTGGGTCTGAGGCAATTGGTCTCACCTCGTATATGCTGTGGTTTGTGTTTAAGTATTATCCAGTAACTTAACTATATCGGTTCCTCTGTAAATGTGGTCGCAATAACGTATGGCGCGTGGGAGAGTTTGATGCCTATTTAAATTCTTTTGGAATATTAGAATGAATGTATTCACTTGTGCTGGGGTTGCGGTCTAAGGACTATCATGCTTTTCGGTTGTGGGAAGTGCCTAATGAAATCTGGTTGGCTAGGTCCGCTACAAAGTGGTGGTAATAATCGCACAGTTGGTGTTTTTGTGGTGTGGATCGGGCGCCTTGAGATTGGACGGCACCTTGTTAGGTATGGTGATTCGATTTGCTTGTATGCAGTCGTATGCGTACGCCGTTTCATTGGTGGTGTTACGTCTCATATGATTTTTCTCGGTAATTACCTCAATAATCCGGTCCTTTGTGCTTCTGCTCCTGCTACTCATGCGTCTGGATGTTTTGGTCGAAACTGCTCTTCTAACAAGACGAAGTGCCGATACTTGTCTAGTCTACTTGTGTTGGATGCACCGCTATGATGATTGTATTTGATCTGATACTTGATTTTTTCTGGTGGTTACCTTCGTGATGGGGTTTCGGATTCTGGCATTGAGTAAAATCTGTGTTTGTATATCTTCTCATCATAAATAACTTGGAGGTCTCAACTATTTAGGCGGATTTCAATGTACATAACACTTAATGGTTGGGGTCCCTCATACTGATTTAGGTGGGGTGAAGGCCGAATCATTCAGATTCTCAACATGGATCTGGCAGCAACTAATTAAGAACGACCAACACATCAATAATTTACCGGGGATCGTCCTAACTTCAATTCTCTTTGAACACACTTGCCATAATGTTTACAAAACCCTCTAGTTCCTTACTTTCTTATTAATACAACTCAACCATTTCGCTCTTATTTTCGGTAAAATGTCTTCTGGACTGTCATCGGAGAAGGGGCTTTTGGATTGGAAAGAAGGATGCTACCGAAGAGTGGGCTCCAACTTTAAAAGAGTGAGAAACGTTTCGTGACCAGTAACTAGAGGCTAAGTCATCGAGCAATCCCGCACTCAATCGTTTGACACCGTTGCTGCACTCATTGGGAGCCATTTATACCAGGGCATTGGTGCTCTTTTCGAATGCAATTACGGAAGTCTGTAACCTGTGTCCCGGTGGTGTCCTCGTTCACAGCAAATGTATGTATCACGCCAGCCTGGTCGGTGGTATGAGCGGTGATGCCTTGCCGTTTACTCTGTATATCTGCGAGACGCCGTGGCTTTGACTTGTAACTTCACAGGCGGCCGTAGCATTGGGTTTCCCATCCGAGGGGGATGCTTCGATTGTTAATATTCCGCGGAGCTTTCGTCCTCCTATGGCATGCGCTTCAACGTCGCGCCCAAACGCGGGTGCACTATCAATTTGACCCGTGATTGGCCAGGCGGGTACATCGGGACTTCACGTGGCTTAGGCGCTTGTCTGGCTCGCCGCGGTGCTCTGCGGGTTACTGCAACTGCGAGTCAATACAGGGATCTGCTCACGCTTTCTGCCATGTGCGGGCTGGTCGCTAGATCAATTTGTCCCTCGCTACCTAGTAGGCTGTGCGGGGGTGTGGCGGCACGTTCGCTGTTACCCATTGAACATATATTGGACGGTCGTGTGGAGTGCTCGGCAGTGGTTGTAGCGTTTGCTGTGCCGGGGGTGCTTATTTTGGGGCTGCGGTTATTCACTCGGAGGGAGCCGGCTTCATCGGGGTCGCGTTGACGCGTTTTGCGCTGGTTCTGTCCGGTCCCGATGTCCTTTCCTCTGGTGCTTGTCCGCGGCGGTGTGACTGTGATGGAATTGGCTTTTGGAGTTGTTGATATTCTAATGCGTCATATTATTTGAGAGGGTATGTTCTCCTAGGAGATTGGCGAGCGCCGTCATCGTCCTCTTCTAACTCCATTTATAATAATTCTGGTGGACCGGAGTATTCCTGGTGGTGCCCTGTCGCATTCTCGGGGGCTCCGTTGGCTTGCAGTGTTGTCGGGCGATCATAATGCTGGTCTTTGTCTGGTAGACTATACCTAAGGTTGCGTCGCGTTGCGCATGGATGAACTTGCTCTCGTGACGCCCCAGTGGGTTTAGACTGGTCGAGGTATGTTGTTATGGATTCACTTTTTTGCCCAATGCTATTGCGTACATCTGGGGGACCGGCGGTACTATTGTTTTCGGATTTCTTGGCTTTGCCGGGTCTGATCCTCGGCCAGGTTTACATTAGCGGTTCTGGCTATTTGTGGGTGGTCGGTATGATTATAGCCCATGTAACTTGCCCGGGTTAGTATTGTGTTCCGTGTGCTGTTTGGGGGTGGTGCGCTCTCTCGATAGAGGTTGCACCTTCGCTTTTGTGATTAAATATTTAGGGCAGAGTGTCGACGCCAGGCTTTCCTGTTCTGTTTTTTTGGTTTTATTTCTTGGTGGGTTCTGCCGCTTCGAGGTTGGGGTGCGCGGCACATGGTGTTTGTATGCCTGTTTGGCGCCCGGGTTGATGGTGGGTCTTTTTCCTTCCTGTGATTGCTTTGGTTATTGTGTGGGATCCCTTGCGTAGCGCTTTTGAGCCGCTTGTGTTTAACAGTTTTCTGCTAGAAAGCGGTTTGTCGAGGGGATCAAATGTCAGGTTTCAGATCGGAGTCACACAGAGAGCACGTTTGACAGTGCGATATAGGAAGACAGATAAAGTGCGTAGATCGCTTCTGATAACCATTGGGGTTTTCATGTCGTTGTGAGCGTTGAGAAACTCAATCGTTCTTGGCTTCTGTTGCAATAAGGTCAGGTCTCTAATGTATCATTCTGCGTTGAGAGTCTGGTCTCTTGTCCTACTCTGGCTTATTAGCTGCTGTGATGCGTTTTGCTTTTTCTGTTGCTCTAGATTTGGTCTCCCCGCGAACTGAACACAAGCCGGCAGCTGCTGTCCCTCGTGTGTATGTGGGTGCCTAGTGCCCTATATTGCTCGCTTGCTGGAGCTGCGACTAGGCTCGGGAGATATTCCTTGGTTGGTGGCATTCTCGATTACTCAGGTCCTCTTCTCCTCTTCATGTGTTCCTGAGCGTGGCTGGGGTCTTGATGTCGCATATACTGTGAATTTACCATGTCTCGCACGCTTAATGTGTTTAAGTACTCTCGGGTACGGTGCATGGGCTTGCACTCGTAAATGGTTCCTGGATCCGCCGATACAAGTATAATGGTTAAAGGTCGTGAGTTCGACAGTGTGTTCAGTGCGCCAGTCTTGGAGCGGCATTGCTCCTGGCCCGCCGCACGACTTTTTGTGATGTGATGTGATGAGAATGCTTTGCTCAGTTTTTGACCTGGCACAACCTTTTTCTTTCCCCCGTTCCCCCTATCAGTACAATACCTGTCATCATCGTCTCTTGTCCATTCTTAATGTCCATATTTACGCTTACGAGAATGTCTTCAGGATACTAAACTTTTCTGTTGCCTCGCACGTCAGCGGTTGTTTGGGTTGGAGTGCAGCATTTGCAATTGAGGGTCCGACCAGCCCAGTCCGTGGTTACCCAATTATAATTACTCGATTGTGTTTTGCAAAGACAAAATACATGTCCAACCGATTCCAAAAAAAAGGTAGCTACATCTGTCCATCTAACACTCGCCCCTAATATGCTCTGCAACTATGTGTATTCTATCTAATATTCTATATCTTTGAAACTAACCTTACTAACCTGCTCTCTTTCTTAAGATCATCTCTGTGAAATCTCTCATTCCTTCTTTTCCGAATCGCCTAATTCATTGAGCTTATCGGTCATTCGATCTGTCTACTTGAGTCGTATACTCTTTCCTATCTTTACTTTTTCTCACTTCTTCCACAAGTGCACCTTTATGGAACTACCTGAGAAACTTGCGTGGTGGCTAGCTCTGTATTATTTCAAATATAAGCTTGATCCGGATATGGCACGCGTATCAACTTTGCTTACTTCTCTCAGTCTGCTTTGGCGGCCTACGGGTAATTCCGTCTCAATTGGGAGTTTCCATTCGACGCGTGTCATCGGTGAGTGATGGTTTGACGCTTTGCTTGTTCTGCCGGTTCGTGTACTTACCTGGGTTCCTAGTTTTCTTTCAAATGACCATCCCCAGACCGTCAAGAGGCGGCTGTGTCGGAATGTCGTATGTTTGGGGTGCAATTTGGCAGGGTGCTGAGCTTATAATCTATCGTGTCTTTGTTGTCTATTGGTTTAAATTGTGGTGGGCTTTGCGTGGACCGGTTCAGGAGTCTGGTCTTATCTCCTCTTTACTATACTTGAAATTCCGACGTTTATCATTAAACGAGAGTCGTGGCCTAGGGCCTGCACTGATTCATGAACACTACTAAATCCACTATCGCGCGGCAGTTTGCTGATAGTATCATCGATCCCTGATCATTCTTTATATTTGCTCATTGGTCAAGATTGCTGCATTCCTGTTGGCCTCTTTTGTGGTGTATCTTTTGCTAAGTAATTGGCCCGCGCGTCCGTTCGTGCTGATGTGAATAGTGTAGCTCTGTGTGGTCCCGATTTGACGTCCATTCTGTGCTAGCTGGGATTGGTCCGCTGGCTTTGGCTGTATCAAGTATTTTATTCCTTGTGGTCGTCTTAACCCTGTTGCTTGTGATGATTCAACTGTGGGTCTTGCAAAGACTCACGAACGCCTCCATACAAATCTCAAACCTCTTTTCAGTATATTAAGGTATTTCATCTGGAGTGTTTGGGCGTCACTGCCTAGGCTATAACTTTCCGTGCTTATCTCTGGAAGTTCGCTCCTTGTGCACGGGTTCGTGCTTTATCTTCGTCACTCTCATGTTGCATATACAGGATTCTTGGCTTTAACATAAAAAATGTCTTGGAAACATCAAATCACAACGGTCATTAGGGCGGCCTCAAAGAAAACTGGGTGGTTCTTGTTTAGATGCGGAACTTTTTTCTCTTCTGCCAGTTAGCTATCATCTAACAGGGCATCATACAATGCGCCTTGTATGGAGTACTGCTCTCATATCTGAGGGGGGCTCTGGTTATCACCCGGCTTTTGGACGGGTCGAGTCAAAGGCCAAAAACTTTATAAACTGTTCTGTACTTTTCCACTTCACTTGACCTACTATCTTTGCGGCGCGCATGTTGAGGCAGATATTACTTCTTATATTCTCATAGGTACCATCGCTAGTCGGAGCATGCTGCTGAGGGAACACTTGTTCACATCACGCGTACTACAATACCACCCTTTACAAGCGATTACGACATTTCGTAAAAAGCACAAAGGGGTCGTGTCTAGCCGCATTAGAACGAGTTGTTGTGGATAACCAATTGGCAACTCCAGGCTAGATTCGCCCTAAGATCGAGTGCTTACCCATTTTCAGCCCTTCTGTTCTGAATGCGAATTCTACATTACCCATCTTCTGATGTTTACAACCTGCTGCAAATTTAATTCTCAACCCACTATCCTAAAGCCATGCACGTCACCTGTGCATCAATAGGCGAAGTACAAGACACCTGCGTAAATTTTGCGTTAGTTATGTGCACTTCTGAGGAGAGCGGTGCAACAAACCCACCACACTCATTACCTATGAATAGGGCTTCGCCTCTTGTCGGAATTGGTAGTCGACAAACTGTAATATATATAAATTATATAAGGTATTACCATAATATATATATATATAATATATATATAGTACATATATAATATTATATATATATATATAATATATATATATATATATATATTATATATAGTATATATTATATATATATATATATATATATATATATAGTAAGGATTGCTATGACGAAGATGTTGCTGAATACAATTTGGACCACCTTGAGAAGGATAAACCTGTTAAAGAGATCTAAGGAGAAGTCAAGCTCAAGCTTCGAATCTTGAATTAGGGAATATGTCGGGACGCACATAGGAAAGACCCTTCACCTTGCTTATTATCTCAGAAAAGAGATATCCTAGGGATATTTCTGAATGGACAGGTTATATTCTCCAAAGGTTTACTTCGAAAGCGGACAGAATATTTCAAAGAAATTTTTACAACAATATTTTAAATTTTGCAGTAAATGAGAGCAACTTATAATCAACTCAGTAAAATTTACGTGCATAAATGATACACCTTGATAAGCATGATAAACACGAACTAGATAAAATTTTAGAAACAAATTTTCATATCTTTACGGTGGCAATAAAATAACATCTTTTCTGGTAAGAGGAACTTGTCTGAAATTACTTTCTAAAGTTTTTAGTAAGAATTGATGGAAGAAATAAAAAATTCCCTTCATTTTGACGGTGATGTACATTCACCAGGCATAAATGACCCTAAACGAGACAAGCTCTTTAAAGTTGCTCTTCACTTTGAACATTTTCAGCTTAAATTTTGCAGTGTCCCGATTTCTCAAAGTTGGTGAAATGATCGATCCTTTCAATGGAACTTCCATTATCAAACAAAAAAAACCCGGCTACAAAAGTCTTGCCTTGTCTTGTTCAATACTTCTAGAGCTTTTTTTATGACTTTCATGTTTATCATAGAACACCAAAGTAATTGAAGGAAACAAGACCTGGACGCTTCATCCATATAATTTTTCAGTTGACACAAACAATTCCTGTAAATAAAAACCATTTTTTATACTATGATAACTTTAAAAGCGTTATCTAGACAAATGGCTCATTAGTAAGAAATACAAAATTATGATCTTGGTAGTGTGAGACAGAACAGACTGAAAAAAATATTAAATACTCTTCCCTCAGGTAAAGAAATGTTGAACAAACAAAGAGGCTTTCATGTAAAACAGTAGGTTATATGATGGAGGTCAGCTGCGTTCTTTGAAGACGCTTGGCAACCACTGCTGTGTAGCTCTTTTAATTCCAGCTTTTCTTCTGCTTATCCTCTGGAAATTAGTACAAGGTTTGGTAGGAGAAATATATATATAATATCTATATATATATATATATATATATATATATTATATATATATTACATATATATTATATATTATATATTACTATATATTTATATCTATTCATATATATATATATCAGTAAATATATAATACTCTATATATATATATATATATATATATATATATATATATATATATATTAATATATATATATATATATATATATATATATATATATATATATATATATATATATATATATTATATTTATATGAATTATATATTATATATATATATCCCTGCAAGGGTGTATTGATTCTTATTATGGTGTTATTCTCTTGATTACAACCTAGAGCATAGCATAGTAATAAGAACCAATACTAGGGGTACTTTCTGCATCCCTTCGGCTTTAGCAGCAGTATGCGCATTTGTTATAAATTCGTGCATTAACATTTGTCACATACGTAATCTTTCAATCTTCATCCTTTCCCATCTTTTTTCATATTAATTTTCTGTCTTTTCTATCCACCTTCTTTACCACAGCTTCTATATATCTATTTTTTATTGAATTTCCATCCATCAGTCCCTTTAAGTCCTTGTTCGTAGATTGTCCTCCCGTTTTCCTTTTCCCCGTCACAGCCCCTGGGTCTATCCAGTGCCTCTTCCCGCATTGGTCTTCAGCTCAACTCACACTTCTTCTCCATGGATGAGGATGCAGTAAAAAAAACGGTCTTTTAGCTCACATTTGACCGGGCCGCCAATTATAGGGAACCGAACCAGAACCTTGGCTAGCCACTGAGGAGGTTGTTCTGCACTTTGGTTTATAATCTAGGGCTCTACATAAAGGTATAAGGTGTTGTGTGGTACGCGGGGGTTAAACCAGCCAAATCCACAGTCTACCCTACGGAGGGGGGTCCGGGAGGTTTTGTGGGTCTCTGGCCTGTAACCTGTTGTGGGGAAAAGGATTACCCTTCCTAATGAAATATGTCTTTCCAGCCCATCTTATTATTTACTTTTATGTTTCATTTGTTTTATTGTTATACCTTCTCATTCATGGAGACAAAGTTTGTGGTTTAAATTTTTTTATGGAAAAGTCTATTAAAGGAAAAACGTTATTAAACCAAGGAGAGCAAAATAACATCAATATCAACAACAATTACAATTTGTCAGATTCCCAGCCTGACCCCACCTAGGTCCCTCCTACTTCTAGACCAGCAGGTACTTCCCCTTTTCTCCTTCTCCTACACCTGAAGGTCCTTTGCATAACCTCAGTGATTTGTTGCTTGGCATGCCCCTAACATCCTATGTACCCAAACGGTTAGGGCAATTCCGCAAAGGTGCCCCCCGTCATAGTCGTTCTCATTTGTTTACTCCATATGTTGCTCCCCCTCCGGGAATGCCAGCTGATACATCATTTCCGATATATTACTTAATGCGATCCACTACCTCCAAAGCTCTCACTGAGCAAAGAACCATTATTCTTAACGATGCACTTGAAGAAGCTTTAGGAGTTGAACATCCCCAGTCTCATTAATGAGAAATGGATCCCTACTCGTTCAAGCTACTACTCGGAACCAAACTTCTATTTTGTCATCCTTAACATCTCTCGGAAAAATTTCTTTTATTTTCCTTCCTGATGAAATAAGAAACACATCCAAAGGCACTAATTATTCTTTATAACAGAAAGACGAAGATACTGCAGTCATTTTAAGAAATCTCCAGCAGAAAAGATTTCCCGTTATAAACATTTATAGATTTCTCTCTCGTCGGGACTCGCCTGATACCCCAAATCTTCGTTTACTGCTGACCTTTAGCACCTCATTTTCCACCCACCAAAGTGAAAATTGGGTTTACAAGCTACAGTGTTCGTACATTTATTTCTTGACCCAGACGTTGTTTTAAATGTCAGCGGTTTGATCCTTGAAAATACTGCAGGGAACAGCATGACATATGCCTAGTCTGCGGAGAAGAATTTCACATTCCCTGTGAAAGCACGCCAAATTGCAAAAACTGTGGAGAACCCCACAGTGCCTCTTCTTTAACATGCCCGTCTTACCTCTTTGAACAGGAACCAAAAAGCCCCCTTTGAGGGGTTACGCCCCCCGTTTTGGGGTATAAACCTCTGAGTTCAGGTTCAAAACCTCCGAAATCGGTCTTCCAGACCTTATATTTGTTCTAACCGACCTTAAAACCCTGACCTTGACACGTCAAGCTTGAAAAACCAGATGTTGTAAAATGTTGCTTTGCAACATTTGCAACTTCCGGATTACGGTTTGGCTGTCAGTTGTGCCCCTCTAACTACTGGCGTCGTATGAACCTTTAGTTCAGCACTTCAAAGATGCTTCGAACGATTGAATGAGAGACAAAACGGATAAAAATATTTCTAAAGGCCTTCTAACAACAAGATTTGCAGCATCGTAATGTTGGTTTAAAGTTTGCCAACGAGAAATTAAACATCACAGTTGCTTTGTTTGAAAACGGGAAATCAGCTGCCGAAACTTACTACTCGATGGCTCGACAAGCCGTAGACAACTTGACTTTTATCAATGTTCCTCTCAACTAAAAAGAAGGTAGGAATTCCGGAAAACCCTTGGATTCAAAACAATTTATAGAGAACTTAAAAAGTCTATTGAAAAAAGACTCTTGAAGGAAAAAGATCCCAATAACATATGTGGGAAATGAAATGAAGAGACTGGCTTTTAGATTCAAACTTCATGAAAGGCATTTGGTTGCAGACTTCCGAGAATATGTCCATTTTAGAGTTTTCCCCGAGAAACTTGCCCCATTGAAACTTGCCATTGAATCAATAACCATGTGAATGTGAGAGAGGTTTCTGACAAATGAATCTCATAGTGTCTCCTTTGCGAATGTCAATGAATATTTCCACTGCTTCGGGTCTGTTATTCTTCGATAGTTTAATCCATCAATATAAGTTGACTCGTGTCTCATTTCTGCACATCGTTCAGCACTATAAACATAGCAAAAAGAGAACAAGAAATAAGAAATACGACGATAGCATAACGAAGTTGTGGAAGAATTTTTCGAAAAATCAATTGCATCAATAAAACTGTGCTGAAAGTGTGAATATTTAAAAGTTTTTGAGATTAAGAAAGGTGTTCATCCACATTTGTTGTATATATTTAAGTATGTCATCTTTAAAGAATTTTATTATTTAAACATGATCACTTTGAAACAATTACGAACCTCTATTTTTAGCAAATCAAGCAATATTTACTAATATATAATATATATTATATATATTATATATATATATTATATTAATATATATATATATATATATATATATATATATATATATATAATATATATATATATATTATATAATATATATATATATATATTATCTATAATATATAATATTATAAATATATATATATATATATATATATATATATATATATATATATATATATATATATATATATATATATATATATATATATATATATATAATTATTTATTATATATATAATATTATATATATATATATATAAAGTACCTATTGCTAAGAAAGGAAATGATTTTGAACTCCGTTTTGGATGCACCATCCGCTACACCTATAGTGGGTAGGATTGGGAGGAGGGTCGCACCTCTTTTATATTGTGTGCGATTTACTCCGCTAGATTTCCAAAGTCCTCTTTTTATGCTTTCTTCGATTTGAGAAGAAAGAAGTGCTTTGTTATGTTATTGGGGCGTGTTTAACCTTAAAATTGGGGTTTGTGGGGTTTCTAATTTGGAGTTTTGACAACTTCGCGTAGAACCTCCTATGTTATATTGGTATCATATGTGACAATAAGGGCATTGACTGTTAAAATGCATTGATTTCTCACAGTGATAACATATTTGAGGCGGTTGGCCAATGCTTGGGCTATGGCTGGGGGAGAATGGTCGTTGCAACTGATATGCTGTTGGTATCCTTTGAGAGAATGAATATTTATGTATGTGTTGATTTGGCGATCTGGGCTTTGAGAGTTTTTCTCTTTTGCTGACGAAGTTGACGGTAGCTGATTTTGTAGTTGTAGTAGGTGAATATATGCGAAATTTTCATAATATTACAAGTTGATACAAATTAATAATAACAACACTACTAACGATGGAGAGAAATAAAATTTACTATCCTAGTCCCCCTCCCCCAAAGATAATAATAATAATAATAATAATATTTATAATAATAATAATAATAATAATAATAATAATAATAAACTAATAATAATAATAATAATAATAATAATAATAATAATATAATAGTTAAACTACGGCCGGGGGTCAAGTAAGTGGAGTAAATAGTTTCTCACACTTATTAGGTAATGTAAGCTTATGAAATAATGCACGCTAAAAAAAATAATACTCGCGTAAAATCTTAAAAAAAAAGTCTAAAACTAAAAGTAATTACCAGAGGAATTGATATAAGCACGTCGTAACACCAATATAATATAATATAATATACTATCATAATACTAAATAATATTATTATATATATATATATATCTATATATATATATATATAGGTATATATATATATTATATAGTATATACTATATATATATATATATATATATATGGTTGGCCGGCGACCCAGGTGCGATGAGTGGGGCGTGGCACTCATTTTGGTTCGCCCGGTGGGTGTGGTGGCGCCGCAACAACATCCAGTGTACCGGTGACGGTGCAAGTTTTTTAAAATATACGAGGTGCGGTGCCGCGTCCGAAAAAAACACTTTTAGTGTCGTGCGGTGGAGTATCGCTATACTCCTGGTGCGGTGCGGTTTTGCGGATGCTGGTGGCGGTGCGCCAAAATTCTCGCAGGTGCAAACGACCAACCCTAATCATGGATTATATATTTATAAATATAGGATTATTAATTATTAATCTATATATAAATATAATATATATACACAATATATATATATATATATATATATATATATATATATATATATATTTCACAGGTAGTTACCTCCAGTCACTTGATAGGGAACACACTAAATGAACCTTATGGACAGATGTAGTTCCAAGGAAAGAATGTATTTCTGGCGAAAAAGGACTCCAAAGAATGGAAAGTTTATGAGATGTGTTTGGGAGAGAAAGGGGTGGATACACGTGGTACTTTAGAAACAGAGAAATCTATTTTTATCTGGGTCTTTTCGGAAAGAGAAAGAAGAGATGTTTTACCAAATGTATAATATTGATAAGAGTCAATGATATATATATATTATCTATATAATATATATAATATATATATATATATATATATATTATATATCATATATATATATATATATATATATTATAAAAAAATATAAAATAATAATAAAAAAATAAACAAAACAACAAAATAATAAAATCAATGATAATAATAAAATGATAATAATAATAATAATATATTCTATAATTTTAATATTATTTTATTTTTTTTTATAATAATAATAATAATAATAATAATAATAATAATATAATATAATAATAATAATAATAATAATAATAATAATAATAATAATAATAATAATAACACGTCTGTATAAGTGTGTATTTATTTAATAACCTTTCGTATGTAGGGGCCCGGTAAGAGAACTGCCCTAGGGCCCGTGCTGGGTTTCAGCTGCTCTGGTCTAGGGCCTGTTGGCTCCTTAGCTCTTCTACTCTCACTAACTATCTCCAGTCTTTCTATCAGTCGAACTTTTGCATCACTCTCCTTATTCTATTGTTATTACAATTTACATTGATCTTTTGAATTTTCCAGTCATGAATCTCCTTCTTTGAGGAGAATTCATGTGACTCGTATTTTAAACAGTTTCATCCTTTCTCCAAAACATAACTGGGTGCTGATTTAGCAGTGACATTGAAGCTCCCACCAAAGAAACAAAAAAGAATGCAGAAGCAAATATATTTGTTTATGAATTTTAATGTATAAAAAATATGATAATAGTATACTTTCATTCGTCAGTGAATTATGCTTTAAGGCTAGGTACAATGGGCCAACATTATAGTAGCTCTGTCAATGCAAAGGAATCTCTCTCTTCTCTTGAAACACACTGCTTCAGAAACCACCTCAAACATGATCAGAAATGTACACAGCCCTAGTTAGAGTTTAGGACGGATTGCTGTTTTGTGACCTACTCATATTTTTGAGAGGCTTGCGTGAGTAGCTATTTTTGGAAGCAAGCATATCACATTCCCAACTTTAAACTTTACAGGGAGATTGGTAGTTGCCACCTAAATTAAATTTTAATTGATGAAAACTATTTTTTTTTTTTTTTTTTTTTTTTTTTTTTAAAGGGTTTCAAATCAATTTGAAACAATTGGGGAGCAAATGCCAATGAGTTATGGATGTCTTTTCCTTGTTTTAACGTTTAATTGAATAAATTAGGACACCACTATGCCTGGACCAGTGACAGCTTGATGATCAAATGGAAACTAACAGCGTTTTTGCAACGTACATCTCTTACAGAGTATTTTTATCCGAAAAACCTCCTTTCCCGAGTACAACCATGTCACATCGGGTTATAAAGATACAACTCACAAAAGACTATGCACACCCGTCACTTGAGAATAGGTGATTCGGAAGTGAATGAACAAGGCAATCGACATAGGGTTCCAAAGAAGCACGTACTTATAATGGACCCGATATGATGAGATTTCTCATAATTAATATTAAGAAAAATCATCCGGGACGCGATGAGAAGGATAACTCAATTCACGTTTAAATGAAAGTACGAAAAAGAAATATCATAGGGTATTTTCATTGTATTATAGATAAAGACTTTAATGTAGGAATACTGTTATGTCTAATTGTTATAGTAAATATTGACAACGGGACTGGTTATAATCGAACATAGCCTTTATCCGAAGTTTGGCCAGGATGTTAGCCTGACGTTTTGGCTTTTGGTCAAGTTTCAATGTTACTGGGGACTCTTCTTCTCTGGAAGTCATAAATATTATTATATAATTAAAAAGAGATACAAATTAGCGACGCGCAACTGAATTCACCAGTAATTGTATTCAGAGAAACGGACCCACACACATCCGTCGAAGGAAATATGTAAATGCTTTACAATTTCCAATGTAAATATTAATTGAAGAATATATATTTTAAGGATCTCTTCCACCCTAATCCAGTTAAAAGTGGAGAGAAAAAATAAGAGGATTCCAATATAAAGTGACTTAACCGTCACACTAATTATAATTTTTTCAAAGAAATGATACGTTCAAAAATATTTTAGTATAATTTTTTATTTAACCAATGAAATAAATAAAGCCTTTCCAAATTCTCAGTGAGAAATGAAGAGTTGAAGGGAAATTCAGTTTTTTTTTTTTTTAAAGTAAATTTGATTTAATGTGATTTTATTTTCAGAGTTTTTCAAATTAATTATGAACCTGATTATTGATAATATTTTAATATTTTATTAACATGAGTATGTCTCACTGCTTAATATTTCCAGGTCTAGTGGATTATTGGCGCAGCTGAGACAGGTCAATTTTTCTTCCTCTCTATGTTAGAAGAGGAAGGGTGTTCCTTTCAAACTAGTCAGTTTGAGGGTAAGGGATTTGAAGCCAAAAATAATAAGTTTAAACAAGTGGCGTTTATCCACTCAATACAAAGGAAATATATGAATCAGAACCTTAAATTAACTTAAAAAATTACCTTAAACCTACCTTAAAGACTAACTTAATAACTAAGGGGTGCAGAAACCCCAGCGTAAACAAAAAGAAAAAGAAGGGATAAAAAAAGTTCTGTTATGTACATAGAAGTTTTATCAAACAAAGAAGAAACATTGCCAGTGTATCAAATAACAAATTAAGGGAAGGGTTGATAGAATCTGATATGTGGCTTCAGAACTCTATCCCCCTATAGTTACATAACCTAGTTTAAAGTCCGGTCAATATGTTCCTAGACAGGAGCAATTTTTTGCAAGTCAGCCTCTGACTTACTTTTTTGGCGTAAAAGGACTTTTATGGGTCCATGTTTTTGTTTCTGAACCTGACGACGATGTGTTCGAACATCAGGCTCAGAGAAACATTTATTGAAGGCATAAAATTTATGCCCCCTTTTAATGAAATATTAATAGAGGATGAGGGACAAAACCCTATGGTTATAGGGTCCTCCTGATCCTCAGAGGGGTATACCTCTTCATTCGAAAAGTTATTTATAAGGTGTTTGGGTGAGAGAAGATCAGGATCTCTCAAGGTCAATCTCTCCCCTTTAGTAGTAATATAAAGAAGAGGGGGAGGTCATAACTCAATCGAGAGATCTTTCCCTCTTTATCATGAAAAAATTTCCCTTTGGAAGAAGTTAATGGTTTAAATTTTGGTTTATTAATTTTCCTTCTTTTGAAGGAAGAGTGAGTAGAGTTTCTTTCACTAGAGAAAAGAGAACTCGCATTAAAGATCTTTTTGATATTAAAGAACATTGTATGAAGTATTTCTCTGTTTTGAGAGAAGAATCATAAAAATTTTCTCCTTTGATGTGAGAAAGAGGTTTTCAAAATTGTTGTTAAAGGTCTTTACACTTGGTAAATGATAAATATGAAAATTAGTTTCAATAATAGGGCAAAATTCAAATTTGTTAATAGTAGGTACTTCTTTATAGAAGGAAGTAACTAGGGTTGAGGGAAATGAGGGGTTTAAGCCCAAACATCCTTCCTCATTAATTTCAAAATTAAAGTTTTTAATAAGTAAATTGAAGTTTCACCCATTCTTAAGAGTGATATTAAATTTTTAATTAAATTTGCTCCTAGAAATTGAAAAATACTTTTTTCCTCCACTCATTTGGGAGAAAGAGAAAAAGGAACCATCCTCCATTATTATTCTATATATATTACTCTTAATAGCTTTGGAAAGGTTCCCCTCACTTTGCGGAGAGGAAGTAATTATATCAAAAGAGGAAACCTTCCTACTATACACTGATAGATAGGAAGGATTTTTAAAGGTGAAAGAAGGTCCAAAATTATTTTCCCACTACTCAGAAAGAAAGGGAAAGTATGAACAATGTAAATTTAAAAATTAAAGTTTTCATATCTCCTAAGAGAACTTTGTTGTTATCAATAAATCTTATTGATAATAAATCAATAGAGGAAGTTTTAATGGTATCTTCCAAAATCTGACCAGAATATAATGATATATCTTCCTTATGGGAAGTATTAGTAGTAATGGGTTAATTAATTTCTTCTCTTTCACTGTCAGTGGATTCAAAAGATTTTACCTAGAAATTACTTCTCAAATATACACATAGACCAGGTTCATTTCAAAAACTTTATCAAAAATCGTGATTGGTGCTGTTGTCTATATTTAGTTATGTTATTTTATTGCTATAAGTATGATTTTCTTTTTCTATCTTCATCTTTCGTGTAAAGTGCGTGATTTGAACTATGGACGTATTAAGAAACTTTTTTTATTAAGATTTTGGGTTGGTCGATATCATTCTAACTAACACGGGTTGCTAGATTCACAGATTGAGCGATCATCGATATGTATATCTTTATGAGTGGCCTCACGGCTGAGCCCTTTGAATGGTGATGCGTGATGTGATTGCCTAATTTATGTCAAATACAGAATGATTTGAAGAAACCATTAAATGACAAAGATTATTTTCTACACAAAAATTGAGATCTCTCGTCGCACGATAGCATCGGCTCATGATATCTGTTAGAGATTAGTCTAGAATCTCAACATACTAGAATGATTTGAAGCAAACCAAATGACAAAGTATATATTTACTTATGTGATTATTCCTTGATGTTCTAATAACAATAAATACATAATACACGTTATTTATTTCTATATTGATACTTGGTATTCCATGTCTACAGCAATTTATTTTGGTTCTGAATCTCGTGGGTCCCTCTCAAAATAAAAAAATCACGGCTTCCGACGGAATTCTCTCTAAGTTCTATCTACAATAGATCAGTTCTCTCTCCTCCTCCATTCGCCCTAACTGCCTTGTTAAGTGATATCCACTTTCTTAAAAATTAATTAGCTTCGGTAAATTTACTGAAAAGTGTTTGCATGAACGGATAAAAGAGAGATGGCTAAATGCTGTTTTCCTGACGTAAATTAATATCCCCTCTCCTTCGTGCTTCAAGTTTTTACGCAGACTAATATGGGCATATAGTGTTGACTTGCCTCAGAGTCTTATTCCCTAAAAGAAATCTTTATGTATTTTATCAATGCCTGCCACTTGTGAATTCAGACTTATGATAAGCTATATTAATTAATATAAGAAATGGTATTGATGAGTATCAAGTTTTTCTGCTGTACTCATAGATGAGAAAATTGAACGATGTTTGACTTCCTTTTTTATGTAGGGTAACAGCACGAATGTGCGAGTAGAGTTTGTGAGTAGTTTGTCCAGTTGAGTAATGTAAACTTAGACAGTTTTTGGTGAAGACTCGTGGTGTCTTCCTCACAATGTTAATTAAAGCAGGCGAGGATATTATTGCACACTCCATTGGCCACACAATTATGCCTAGCATATGTGGATTTCATCTGAATTTTGCCCGTGCAATACCCAATATGTCGACATATCTGTCATTGATGTCTTGCTGGATCGATTCGCCGTGTCATGTTTTTACTCTGATGATATCACTTTCCCAAAGAGGTTATGCCATAATTTGACTGATCTGCATTTAAGAAGCAACTATAATTTTTATACTTAAGAAGACTGTTTTCACATAATATATATATTTGTAATGCCTAAGGGATATTTTACTTTTTCTATTGTTTTTTGGACTGAATGTCTATTAGCATTAAATTTTCTTTTTGAATTTAATAAGTTAGGACCAGGACCCCGACACCGAGTTATATTTAATTGTTGTGTCCGTGTGTGGGTCTGTACATAATAATAAAATTATTTATTGTATTATTATTATTATTTTATGATTATTATTATTTTTATGATTATATTATTGATATTATTATTATTATTAATATTTTATTGCTTAGAATATATTGATTATATATTATATTTATATTATTAATTATTATTATTAATTATTATTATTATTTAATTTTTTTATACATGTACCTTAAATGGTTTGTAATTTTTAAAAATTAATGGATTATTTTTTATTTTGAAAGTGAATGATAATCTTTAAGCTCTACAAGATATGATTAAATGTATTTGAAGATTTTTTATTATTAAAAGTTAAAACAAGTATTATATTGACTGATTCATTAGTGTCTATCTGTAACAGTATTTCAATTTGTTACTCACTATTATTGCTATAAAAGAACTTTGATGCACAAGATATATCTTAAATATATATAATAATAATAGATAACGATATAATAATAATATAATAATAATAAAATACCATTAAAATAATAATGAGGAATGATAATTTATAATGAATGATTCAATATAAATAATTATATTATATACATAATATATAAAGTATTTAATAATTTATTAATTAATATGAACTAATAGGTTATAATAATCGTAATTACGAAGCGGATATCTTTTTCTCATCTTTTTATAAAAATACTATAATTAATATAAAGATATATAATGAATATTGGGTGAATACTAATAATGAATATATTGTAAATAACAAAATAATTATTGATATTTTGAATATTCGGATAGATCGTTATCGAATAAATCAAAATTCTGATCAGTTGTGATTATACAAATCTACATACTGCGACTAGAGATCGGAATAGCGAGAATATAATCCATAATATATATAATAATTATTTATATTCAATAATTTATGAATAATAATAATCACAATAATTCTCAATATGTATAATCTTCTCCAGCAAAAACTGTTAACAATAATAAATGCACTACTTAATAGACATGCTGTTTACTAAGTATGATGTATTTATATTAATATAAATTAATCACAAAAGGTGATTAAAATTTATGAGCAGTTCAATTTCTCATCTTAGTAAAATAATTTCCTTCATTCTTTTACAGAAATTATCAGTAAAGTTTGGAATAGAATTCGCATGTCATTATTTTCTGAATACCTTTAGTTTAAGTTGCAATGTTACAGATTAAGGTTAATGGTGATTGTTCGTTGTGTGGGCATGCGGAATGCGTTTAAAGTTTATTTTATTTGCCGTATAAGACATATAATTGACAATCTTTTTTCTGTTTCTGGAGGGGAGAACGGTCTTGTTTGAAAGATAAACGAGAAGGTGTGGAGATATTTTGTTTTGTATAAGAGAAAATTATGCTTTTATGTATTTTTTGTTTTATTTATCATTTGTTCTATTCACTTCACGTAAATCCGGACAAAAGCCATTTAATCTTTTTATTTATTCCTATGAATTTTTTCTTAAAACCTTATAAATGCATGTAGCCTCTTCTCCTCCATACTTCCCAATAACAATATAATAAAATGAAGGTATCTTCCATCGTATTACACCTTTATGGGGCATCCTCCTTGGTTTTTTGGAGGTGATGTATTGCTTAAATCTTTGATTAATGAACTGTTTAATCAACGTATATTCATGTTAATATTATAATGAAGTTATTTGATAACTTTTGAGCTATTATTAGTTTGTAAGATATTGATGGTTTTAATGACGATGTGTGTTAGAACGTAGCGCTAGGTATAGTTTTTGTTGATATGTTTGGTTTCCCCGAGAATTTTGCTATGTCAACGTTTGTTGCCTGGCGTTAAATGATGTATACCGAGATTATAAAGGCTGAAGATTGTGTCAATTCTAGTTCAAGATGCGTAGGTATCTTTGATAGATTGGTCATTATGTTGAGAAGCATTTGATAAGAGAGTGATTCTTAACGTTTGCCATATGCGGGAAAGTGGAGAATGTCGAGTATGTGTATGATGTTTAGTTATACTTTAAAACTTTGATAGTAGGTGAATTCTCAGGATTTAGCGTGATTATTCGTATTTGACGTGAGTTATATTTGATTGTGAATTTCTGATACTTATATTTTGAGTTATCGGTTATGATATGTTAGGCTTTGATTGATGAAATTTGTTGCTAGCATTATATTCGTAGGTATATTATATAAAAATTCTACTCGTTTGTTATGTTTTATCCAAAGTGATACTCTGAAATATCGTATGTAGTGTCAGTGAGATAGTTGGAAAGCAAATTTTAGATGTGGAATTATGGTTATTTTCATTTAGGGAAAGTGTAATGTTGTAGACCTAATTGTAAATAGAATGGACACTTTTAAATCAAGTGTAAACTACTTATTGCGCAGGTTTATTCTTAATTCAGAGAATTATTTTATGTTATGTCATTTAAAATTGTTATTTTTATGTTATGTTTGGTCTACCTTTGTTATTTTGAAATTACTCGCGTCTTGGTGTTAATGATATTTAGACGAAGGATATGATAAATTCGTTTGTTAATATTGCGAGTGATGATAAAGATTTGATAGTTGCCATTATATTCGTGTTGTATGGCTCATTTAGACGGGGTTATGAGAATTTTGTTAGCAATATGTAGATTTAATGTAAATTAAGTATGAGGTTATGATATCTATGAGACAGGAGTAGTTTAAGTACAGGTTGTTTTATTGGCTATGTTTACTTGTTATATAGTTGTGGTTGGTTAGCGTGGTTAAGCTAGTTTATATCGTCATCGTTGGGTTGTAGTTTTTGTATTTGTGTGTGTTAAATTATATTTACTTAGTAATGTCATGTTATTGTTAGGCTTTATTATGTAAAATTGATAGTTAGGCATAATTTGATTTAGTTAGTATTAATACAATAATCTTATTTTATTTGGTGTTAGTTGTTTAGCCCCAAGTTGTAGTACACGAAATGTATGAGCATTGGAATCAGCTATGATAATTGAGATTCGGAGGTCTTGTGGTATAGGGTATGGGTAGGGTTGATGATTTGATTACTGGATTTATTATTGTTTATCGAATCTTTAAAAAGTCAGTAATCTTATTAACAGATTTATATGATGTTTTTTTCAAAAGAACTTATTTTTCGATGTTATGTTTTGGATATATAGTGTGTTTCTATTTGGTACATGTTATTCATAACTTTATTTCTATCGTCGTTATTCTTAGGCTTTTCATTAAATCTGGCTAATTTTTGTAAAATTATTTTTTATATATGATTAGAGATTATGCCTTGAAAGTAATGAATAGGTTCGATATTGTATGCATGCATAGTTATTTACCTGTGTTAAAGTTGACTTATGTTAAGATTTCAAACATAGCACTGTTTATTAGTTGGGATAGTTGTTTTAATATGTAATGCGTATGTACATATGTATTTTCACGTTATAATAGTATATGTGTTAATGTAGCTTTATTATGTGTAGTGACATTTGTTATGATTAGTAAATGAAGTACGTAAATTTGGTTAAGTATGATATGAAATGTAACTCATTTTTGTGCTATGTTTTCACGAGTATGAGATACACGAAATGAACATAGTGAATCATTAGTGTATAATTAAGTAAAAATTAAATTGATATGTTAGAGATAGACTAAAAAGTGTGAATAGGATATGATCTGTATGCCTATGATAGGTATTTACTGTTGTTAAGTATGGAACTTGTTAATGTTAGTTGTTTATTAATGCGTAAGTTGTGTTAAGGTTTTGTTTAGTACATTATTATTATTCTTAAGTATATATAATTCTAATTTAGCTTATTAGTATTGTTAAAATTGTTACTTAGCATATATCTGTTGGTTTAGTATATAAAGATTATTTTTTGTAACAAATGCTATATATATATATATTTTCTTGTTGTTTCGCGTTTGTGTTGGGTTTTGTTGTGGTTGTTGTTTTGTTAACGAGAATATATAGTTCTTGGTTGAATACTGATATGGGTCGTAACGTGCGTCGTTCATTCTTGGTTTTTCTCATTCTGATTTTGGTTTTGAAAGAAAGGATCTTATTACCTTGTTAAGATAGTTGTATGGGGGATAGACTCTATTTTCTTCAGTAGATATGGTTTTTCCGGGCAGTGATAGAGATGAAATTCCCTCGCTCTCTACGCAAATGTTTGTGTATGCTTCTGCATTTATTTGTGGGATTATGTAGTTTAAAGTAGGTTATGAAATAAATTTTGTTAATTTTACTATGTAATGTAAAAAACTTTGTATTTGAGATATATTCATGTGTCTGTATGAAAAGATTAGATAATGATGTGGATAACTTTTTGTTAAATATTATTGTGTGAAGTGTAATTACGTGTAGTATCGATGAGAATCTTGAAAAAGCATGAATAGGATAATTAGTTTAAGCTATGGATGTTGATAAGTTCTGTTAACTGTAATTGTTAAGTGTGAAATTTGTTTAATGGTTAAAGTTGAATTAAAAATTGAATAACTTTTTTGCGAATTTCGTCTGTGTTTATTTTTTTAGTTTGGCTTGTAGTGTTAGCTTTATTGTTGTGAAATTTATTACGTTATCGTATATTGCGCCTGATGTGTGATGATAATTTAGTCAATGTTAGTGCATAAGTTTTCTTTCTTGGTTAAACTATGTAATTTGATGTAAAAATTTGTCATATTGATATATTTAGAGATTTGCTTTGAGAAGTGTGGCATAAGTTAGGTTTGTTTGTAATTTAATGCTTATTATTTCTGTATTTACTGATGAAATAGTATTTTGTTACGTCTAAAGGTTTCATATGTCATGTTTAAGGTGTTTTCGTTGATGGGTTGTGAGAATATATTTAGTTCAGTGATCTAATGTAAGCTTTATTAATGTGAAACTTTTTAGGTTAGCGTATATTCGCATGATCTGTATGATAGATTATCTCTTTTGTAAGATTGTTTATGTAAATATTACATGTTAATGTAATTAACATTGGTTTGTTAGCAGTAGTGCGCTGGAAAGTGTGAATATGTGGTTACTTTTTTGTATTTTTAGTTATGATAGTTAACTCTATTAAGTTGGTAAGTGTGAAACCTTTGTTAACGTTATAGTTTAATTCAATGTAGTTAAAGGTGTATTAGTGTTTGTCGTTGTACTTCATTATATGTCGTTAGATGGATGTAGTAATTTTATATAGGTGAGACTAGTTGATTTACGTTAGCTCTTATGTTCTTGGTAGTAGTGATTATTGGACCATGGTTATGTTATTATGTTTTTTTTAAGTTTACCAATGGTTGATAGCGCAGCTAAAATATAAATTGCTATTTATACATATGCCGGGACAAGTATCAATACGTTGACGGTTTTGTTGTAAGTGAGTATGTTTCTTGCGAGTGTTGGTAAGCTGGGGTTTTAGTTTATATGGTAATTTTTCGTTTATTTTAAGTGAATATAGGAATATCGATTTGAAGGAAGGGATAATATGTATATGGAGGATAACTTATGTTGTTATAGTGTGGATTTGTTAACGTATTAACAGTTTATTCTATTTTTAATTAAGGTGTGTAGTATTTATTAATGTTTATATTATATTCATAGTTTAGCTTTGATTTTTTTTATTATGTTTCTTTTTATTTGTCGAACTTTGTTAGTTTTTTTTTAATTATTGTTTTGATTGTGTAATTTTTTATATGTAGTTGGTTATTTATGTCATATGTTTTATGGGAGGGATATTATCCTTATAAAACGTTTATCAGTTTCATATTTATTATTTTTATTTGTATGGAACGAGTGTTGTATGTGTTGATGGTGTTTTGTATTTATGTTTTACTGTTTTTATTGTTTTATAATTTTATTTTACTTATAAATATATTTATATAATATTCATTAGATATGGTATATATAGTTTTATTGATATTTGGTTGAAATTGTAGGAGATATGTGTGGTTTTATGATTTACACTTTGATTTACTGTGTTTTAGGTATCTATCTGATAAATTTTACTTAAAAATATGACTTATTCAATTGTTTTTTTAATTCATAAAAAGATCATAGATCTATTAGATTATAAATCAATAAGATAGATAAGATTTAGAGAAAGAAGCTGTGGCATGGTGGTTGGATTTATGATTGTTATGTTTTTAAAAGTGGTATGTAAAACCTTGAAAGTTAATTAAAGTATGATTGAGTCATAGGTAAAAATCATAGATCAATAGCTAATATAAGATAATAGACAAATAATGTGTAGAACATTGGACAGGAGTGTAGGTTGGGCTGGTTTGATTTACTGATTTACTGATTTAGGGTATGTAAAATTGATTTTTGTAAATATAATTTAGATAATAGATCATAGATAATAGATCAATGATATAGATCAATAATATAGATAATAGATATGGAAGGGCTGAGGATGAGTTGATTTTAAGTGATTTACTAGGTTGAGGGTATGTAAAAAGTATTAATTTGTATAAGTTTACAAAATAATAATAAATTTGTGTTTTTATTTTTTTATTTAATTATTTTTTATTTATTTATTTTTTATTTATTTTTGTTGGCATAGTGGTCATTGATTTTCCGAATTTTAAAGATATAAATTATATAAGAAGAAACCAAACGATTTGTGTTATACTAATGTTATTTTACGTAGACATGGTGATATAAAGGCCGGTACTGTCCTTCGAGCTGACTTGAATATTCTATTTTTCTTCTTCTCTTTCCTCTTCTTTTTCTTCTTCTCTTTTTCTTCTTATTCACTCTGTTTTGCCATTCCCGTGCATTCTTCTTATTTTTAACTGGGGACCCTCCGGGGGTCTCTGGATCGAACCCGTCCGCTGAATCGTCTCACCGCGCCAACTCTATACCTTTAATTTCAGTCTCTGCGATTATTTTAATTTTATTGTGGCAGAGTCTCACCCTTACGGGGACGCCAGAGGATATCTGTATCGAGAATTAGTATCAGTAATAGATTACTCAATTTTAGCTATGAGTTACGAGCTAAATGTTTTCAGGAGAATTTGACTTGGCGTAGGGGCAGACCTTAGGGTGACCTATCGGTAAAGTCGCCTGTGGATACGTTGATTGGATCGTTAGTCGTATAATTTATATCTGGAATGAACAAACAAGGGAGTAGTATTATATTTACTTGTCGTCGGGGCAGACTTAGGGGTGATCCGTAAGTGTGTGGAATATATTATAACAAATAGATATACACAATGTTCAGAGATAGTTTATTATTATTTTGATAAATGTGCTACTCTCCATATACTTAGCTATATATACTATATCATAACATATATATCCAATATATATAATAATCCATCCATATATATATGTATCATACATTCATATATCATTCTTTGCTTAACTCTTTGACTCTATATACGAAAAGTAGTAAATATTAGCATCGAAGAAGCACTACGGCTCCCCTTTATACCCTTTAGTGGAGGATGTCGGAGTCGAAATAAGTAGAAGCTGCCAGGGACAATGGACTCAAATAGATGTTTTTTAATGTATGGGTTATCATTGACAGGAACAAGATAACCTCATAAAACGAATTCAAATTTCCTATTATGCACTTTTCAGCTTCTATAACTAACTTACTTCCAGATATTATTATGTCATATAATTTCTTTGGTCTGCAAGTGTGATCCCAGCAATCAACATAACATCTTACACCCGACTATCAATAAGCATAAATCTTACTATGACACTATCATATTAACTTCTATATTTAATTTTCTGATTTATATATCCATCATTTCATTCTAAGTGCGTTTATTCTTTTTTTATTTCTTTCAAAATATAAGTACCGAGATTTCATCTGAACTGAATTTTAGATTGATACTTTTTTATTAATAGTTTCTCCTACTATTAATTACCAAGGAAGAAATCCAGTAAACATAGGATTAAAGACTTAATTCTTTACCTCCAGAAGATTTATTTGTTACGAGAATTTTCACATTTCTATTTCCTATAAGACTATGGCATATCGTTCGACTTTTCCATATATGAGTTAAAATAATTAAATGAGGTACTAAATAAACTGATCGTTGATCAACAAATCCAAATATTGTAACGATGACTTATCATCAAATATTAAGGTCCTTATCTATGATCACTTTAATTAATTTCTTTTAAACATGCATCATCAATAAATTCTCGAGCCTCTTAAAACTTCCCTTAAACCAAAGATTACGTATAATAAGGAATCTCACTCCTCTTATTCCCAATTCTAAACTTCTCTGCACGCCCACTCTTAATTCTTTCTCTACCCATTCCCATCTACCCAAATTAAAGATAACAGGAGAAATTACAATTTCCCTTGTGTTCCATACTGCTATTTATTAAGCAATCACTTTCATTCCATCCTATTCTACAATTTACTTTCGATATGCTATGTTTGTTTATTAAGAATTTTATCTACCTACCTAGATAATATACTAAGCCTAAAGAGCTTACTAGATTAATTCTAATCATGCTTTTGAATGATATTCATAAAGGGGTGAAAGAGGGGAGAGATCATTTTTCATCTCCTCATCAATTTCTAGTCATTTGTTCAATGTAAAGATGTTGATCCCAAGTTTACATAGATAAACGCATTGTCTTTTAATAGCTGCATTCAGTCATCCGAATGCACTCTTTTGAATAAGATATTTCCCTACAAATCAATTAACAAATTCCTTATATAAAATTACCTTATCCGCTTGTACGACTTAATATATGGTCTATTAAATGGTATTCTGATTTATCAAATCTCTGCGGAAATTGTATTCAATAAAGCTTTGTTATAATTCATAATATTTAATCATCTCTCCGTCTCTTTTTTGATCATATTAACTGTAATGTTTCTCATTATATTGTAGTTTTATTTTTTTACTTTTAACTCTACATTGATCCTCTTATATGACGTATTCAAGAAAATCTATCTTTCTTGACATCCAATAGACATTACTATTCAATTATATATGCCATTTGACCGCAGATTTTGAAGTGTTCGCAACTCTTCAATCCATTTCATATATATATATAGTATATATTATATCTATATTATTTATTTATATAGTTATAATAAATTATATTAAAGTATTATATATTATAATATATTATATTATATATATATTTATATTATATATATAATATATATATATATAAATTTCCGACTTATAAAAGTAATATGTTCCTAAGTGTACAGGGTGCGAGGCCGTATAAATGTTTTCCGGTTCGACTCCGGCTACGTCACTTCCGGTGGTCGACTCCGGCTCTGTACTCATTTAAATACGACTGCGATATCCGTATACAGCATTTTGAAAATTCAGCGTTCCGGTTCGGCTCGAGTCTAAAGTTATAATTTTTTCTCTGTTATTTTAATGATTGGATAAGAATTCTTGGATTTTCTTAAAGAATGAAGAATTCCTTGTAATAATAATTTTAAACCTAGAATAAAATATCCAGTAGTATTTTACAGAAAAAAAGATTTTTAGGAAATACGGGAAAAGAATAAGTCACTTTGTATCTAAATTTTAATGTATTCATGACCTTCACTTTCATGTATGATATAATATTATTAAAGTTTTTTTTTTATATAGTTAAATTATTTTAGATTCATCCTTAAGGTTAAAATAATTCCTCGTTGAAGTATAGATATGAAATTATGTAATATAATTTATTAAACAGATTTATATAAGAAAAAATTATATTTATTTATATAAGTTTTAAAATGTTATCTTTCGGAGATATTATTATTATTATTATTATTATTTTAGTATTGAATTATTATTATTATTATTATATTATTATTATTATTTTATTAATTTTATCATTATTATTATTATTATTATTATTATTTTAAATTCTTTAAATATTATTGATTTTAATTTTTATTCTTCTTATTATTATTATTATTATTATTATTATTATTATTATTATTATATTATATTTTATTATTATTATTATTATTGTTATTTTTTATATTATTATTGATTATTATTATTTATTATATTGATTATGTATTATTATTGATTGATTTATTATATTATTATAATTATTTTATTATATGTTTATGGATTAGGTTTACTGTATATATTATTTTAGGATTAATTATATATTACTTTATTATTATTTTGGATTTATTTTTTTTATTAATTATTATTATTATATTATTATTATTATTAATTATTATTATTATTTTTGATTATTATATTGATTATTATTTTTGAAATAAAGTAAAGATTGAAAGTTTTTATATTGAATAATGATTTTTAAATTTTGAAAAAGAATTTTAGGTGCAAATAGAAGTCGAATGAAAAATAGAGCTGAGTGAAGATTCTTCATCTAATTTTAAAAGTGAAAGATAAACCCGGATTTGAGTTTTTGCGAGTTTTGTGTTTTGCGTATGGCAGCATCGTCTTTTATTTGGCATTATGGAGTGTTATTTTTGGAAATAGAAAAAAAATTTTTGGAAAAATAACTACAATAATAATGAGGAAATTTGAAGAAATTTGATTTCTTTAAATTTCTTAGTGCTTTCTTGATTTATTATATTAAATTTTGATTACTTTTAAATTACTAAATATATGTTATTTATTTTTAGTTATTTACCTTTATGGTGCCAGGCTCTGACTTAGATTAAGAGATTGTTGAAAAACATTCTCTTTGTCTTATCAACCTGAGTAAAAATATAATAAAAAATAGTTTTTTAGAGTCTTATCTTGCGTCTCTGCAAGTCTGTTGTTGAATAGTCTCTTGCAAGTCCTAATAGGTCTATTCATTTCAATCAAAGTGAGAACAATTCGTTCTCGTTTTTAATAAAGTTCTTATTATGTTTCTTAAGAGACGAATGTTAAACTATTTTTTTAACCTAACTTAGAATTGTTGACCCATGATTCAAGACCTATTTTCTGACAAGAATCTTTTCTGTAGAGGACATAATTAGCTCACCCGTTATTCTAATAGTTAATTAAAGAATTAATGATTTTACCTTTTAAATCAATATTAAATAACAAGAATAATAATAATAATAATAATAATAATTATAATAATAATATATTATAATAATAATAATAATAATAATAATAATATAATATAATATAATAATAATAAATATATGTTAGTATGAAAAATGATGCACTATGCACAAATTTTTTTGCTTGATAAGTAAACGGAATTTACTCAAAGCCAGATTAATTATTTTGACATCTCCCACACAACACCACAGAAAAAGACACAACAACAACACACACACCCCATATATATAGTATACCACCCCCACCCCCCCTATATAGTTAGTATATATGATTATAGTAGTCTAATATATATATATATATATATATAATATATTTAGTATATACAATTATAAAGTTTTTTTGTGCTTTTATGGCGTTTATCAAAGTTGAAATTAATTAGAAGTGAACAAGGCAACCGACATTGTTTGTTATAATAATTTTGCTGTTACGAAAACTCATCTTCAATTCTCGATAAATGAATGTTTTTTCGTCAGGTCTCTGTCAGATAAATAATTTGATATTCCTGCCTTATTCTTTTAAATTAATAATTTGATATATATATTATATATATCATATAATTATTATACATATATATATATATATATATATAGTACTATATATATATATTTATATATATATTTATATATATGTATAATCAATTAAGTATGATATATATATATTTTATATATATATATTAATATTAATATATATATATATATATATATTATATATATATATATAATATAGCGAAATTGTTTTTTATATTATTTTTTAATATGTTATATTAATTATATATTGAATATAGCAGGTAAATTTTTGGACTTGTGTAATTTTGACTGAATCGTATGATTTTTTTCCTATATGCTTTTTTATAAATCTTTCTATTAACATGAGATTCTGATAAGTTAAGTGAGTAGATAATATTAATGAGGTGGAATGGCTCACTATTATTGCGGTGTTTTGAAAAAATGATATTTGATATAGATTTTTGAAGTTTAAACGATTATGTGCAATTAACAAAGTCTATCATACCTCTTAACTAATAGATGTAATAATAATAATAGGTAATATAAATATTTTACGATAGTATTAAATTAAAATAATAGATGATAATATATTATTAATGTTTATATATATTAATATATATATATATATTATATATATAATAATATATATATATATAATAATATTATATATGTATGAGATTCGCAACGAGCTTGCACAACGTTACTCTTCTCTCTTAGCGTTTCGGATAAGGCGCGTCTTTAACTATCAGTGTGTGGGGGAAGAAAACGAAGACGACGCTACTTGCAATAGATCAACTTAAAAGATGTCAAAAAGTTAATGACTGTCGTAGATTCCATGGATGTCTATAAGTAGATTCTGCAATATAATCTGGAACTTCACTGAACGTCTAGCTTGCTATCAGTAGATCTACAGCATAGATACTATCGAGCACGTTGGACAGCGAGGTGGTTTTTTTTTAGATTCCGATGATAAAATTAGAACATTGCACGTGGAGCGAAGAAGCGCCATCTTCAAATAAAATATTTGTATTTAAATAATTTTATATTTTCTTTTCTTTTTCGTTGAACAGTATGTACGTCTAAATATTTAAAGGTAACGATTGTGTAATTTGGCCTTTTATCATGGCTTTATGAAGTGTTTTGCACACTTAATATGATTAGATAATAGAGGTATTTTGCTCGAGGCTTCGTGATTCACGACCAAAAAAGAACTTGATTCAACTCACGGCTTTTCACTTAACGGGAGGGTCTGTCGCCATGTTACCCGCTATTTGCGAGTGCCTTACTGTATTATTAAGACACAATTAGTTAAGGGTTATGATAAGTTTGTCAGTTCAACAGAGATATGTGTAAGCTTAAAAATTTAGTTTACCTTATATTATTATATATATATATATATAATATATATATATTATATATATAATATTATAATATATAAATTATATAAATATATTATAACAAATATGTTTATTATGTTATGATTATTTTTAGTTTCGTTGTTTGTTTTCTTCACTTAGAAGCCTTATTCATATATATATTTAATTTTGTTTTATTATTTAAAGTTCATTATATAATTATATATATAAATATTAATTATATTTATTTTTTATTATATATATTATTATATTTATATAAATATATATATATAAATTTATATATAAATTTATTTATTATTATATATTATTATATATAATATATTATATATATATTATTAATATATATATTATTATATTTAATAATATATATATAATTATATATATATATAATTATATTTATTATATATATTGATTTCTTTTATTTTATATATATTCCATAACGGCTGCTGTGTGAATATGATTTAGAATGTGACAGATTATACGGGTTGTATATGTCTCGAAACCATCGTAGTTAATAGTTTCAGTGTGTATATTAGAAGTGCGGGAGTAGAGTGTGAGTGTATATGAATGTGGCGATCAGTGTACGATTATAACTAAACCATTATACACCAACAATCATCATCAAACACCAATGACATCCGAGTGAGTACAACACAAACCTACAAGTGCACACCATATATATATATATAATAGTATATGTATATTATATGAATATATAAAATTGTTATTATTTTATAGTAGAAGTTTAATTATTACTTAAATTTATATTTATATTAATATATATAAAAATGAACTATGATAGATCTAATTAAAAGCCTCATTTTCCGCCGAGTTTGGTAGTTTTCTTAAATAGAAGCGGTTATTTGATAATAATGTTGATTTTAAAAGTGATAAAATAGTTCTATGTTAAATTATAAATACGTAAGCTTTCCGCTGTAATTTTATTATGGTGTATCCATCGTCATTACATAATAGAATGATCTTGAATTTATTTTTTCGTGTAAGATTTATACTAAAGAACTTAAAACTTAGATAAATATTTTTAAAGAAAAAATTAGAAATATATGTATAATTTAACATTATTTATATTATAAAGTAAAAAATTGTGTTGTTACTTAATTTTGACCCTTTGGATGCACTTGGTAAGAAATGGTTGTTAAGATGTGGATTGGAACGTAATTTCTTTTTTGTTTAAATTAAGAAGTGTTTTGTAGATTGTATGTCTGCAGTTTACGTTTGGGTGGTCTAGTTTTAAGATGGGGACGTATGTTTTTGTATGTTGTGATGGATAGATATAATGTGGTGAGAGCAGAAATTTGAGAGGCTGTATGTAAGTGTGTTTATGTTGATAGAGTCTTTGTTAATCATTTGTTTCACTATGTAGAATGATCAGAAATATATGATGATGATGTGGATTATTGTATATCTTATTGTAGATGTTATGTAGTGATAAGATAAGTGTTGATTTTTTAGTTATGAGTGTAGATTTTGTTATGAAATTGTTTAATACAAGGTAAAGTTTTGAGGATTTGTTTTTGTGGTAGGTGAGGAATGGGTAGATATCCAAGATGTGATGCCAGCATGGAAGATATAATAATTTTTTTTGAATATATATCGTTAAGGGGTAGTTGCTTAGATATGTTGATATTTAATTGGTTACAATATAGTTTTTCGCTATTACTGGAATAGTTTTATAGTGTTTATCTATGCTTAGTTATTAGAAGTCTGATTAGTATTTTCTTACTAACTTATGTAGGAGAGCGTATAGAACACCACGATTTATAATATGTTTCTGATGTTTTGTGGAGTCATAGTTTGTGATTATGGCAAGAGTGGGTGTGTATAGTGTTCGATAAACGTAAGGTAGGAAGGGCTCTTGTTGCTGAAGAGGAGAGTGTGTATAGCTAGTGAAGTTAGATTACTGACTTTGTTGTTAAAGGGTTGTATTCCAGCTAGTATTTTTTGATATTAATAGGGCTGAATAAGTGTAGATAATTAAGATGAGAGTTTTTGATTTTTATAGATAAGTGATTTATTGGAGTGTGAAGATATTATCTAGACATATATAAAACTTTTTTGGCTTGATGAACAAATTAGTATGAAACCACTAAATAGAGTGAGAAGAAAATTTATTCTCTGGCTTCTTAGTTATTAATGATATCGTTTGATCTTTCAAGAGAGTTGCACAAAAGAATCTGGTTATTGATTTTATACACATAAGATATGATTATATAGTACTTCTAATATGTACTGATTTACTTAGATCAACCTTTATGACTAAATCACGCTTTTCACTGTGATCTAATAGACAACCTAACCTCTACTATACTAATAATATCATAGATGTGGATAATTAAAACATATAAAAACATATCACTACGGTAGACGTATAATTATACATTATTATTAATATATCTCTTCTGGCTGTGAACATATATATAATTATATGAAATATTTTTAATAGTAGTAGTACAATATATTAAAAATTGAAGACTTTCTTCATAAACACAAGTATTTTTCCATCATTAAATTACTTTATCAGTTTGATTTTACGTTATCATTCTAATATTAATTATATCTATTTAATTATTTACTAGATTACCTTTTGCCTATTCTGCTATTAGAAAGATTCTATAATGGAATAAAATACACCTAGATTATACTTATCCTTATCTTATATAAATACTTAATTTTATACTAATACTAGTCTTAGATAACGTTAAGTTAACAAACATTAATACACAAATATTAACATCATATAATCGAAATATCTACCCTCTCTACATTTATATAAAATATTTATGGTATATTAATAATTTTTATACTTCATCCTTCTGTTCATAAATCACACCTTAGTGCCTATATATATATGGTGATATTATTTATCTCCATTTAGTAAAATACTTCCATTCTTGATTACATCAAACCTTCTATACACCTATATATAATTAATATGATACTTAAAATTCAAATTTATATATACTATTTCCTTATTAACTCACTGTCTCTTGTATATGCTATACTACTCTTTGTGATTTATGAAAAACTACCTTAACCTCTTACATATTTGTATTATATATACATGTTTAATCGTCAACTAACATATATTGTTTTCTATTTGCTTATCTTATAGAGTTAGCGCATTATGTTACTCTACTTCTACGTAATGAAATAATAATTTTCAGTATTTTAAAGAATATTTTCATAATAGCATATTTATCTCAATTGTTACTTTAAAAAAGCAATGATAGTATATTTAACACATACCTATAATACCTAGTGACCCAAACGTCAATCCCTACGCTATTACCGTAACTCTACACTACACCATAACTAATACATAAATAAATTTATCTCAAATTTAATATTAGAATTCTCGTAAAAAATAACATATTCAAAGAATTATCAAGAATATAAATAACTTACAAATCATCTCTTATGCATATAATCCCTGATCATTGTCTCCAATTAATAGTGAAAGCCATGTTTTATAGAAGACTTTAATATAAAATCTTTACCCATAAACTGTAAAATTGCCTATGATACATAGTTAGTTAAACACAAATTATAAAGATCGTGCATGATTGAAAGATTAGAGCACAAACGTACACTCTTAAATATATGCATAACATCCTATTTTAACTTAGAAAGAGACATATAGTTTCATCAAGCACTCACCCAACATGTTTTATAAACATTACAATTATTAAAATGTAAAGAAATTTTCTTAAATTTAAATATTTTATATTAAACTTTTTTACCATTTTAAAAATTTAATATTATTTTCATTACTTCAATAGCTTGTCTGAAGAGGGTCAGATTTAAGGAGATAAGTTCTTTTTAACATATGAAGATTGTGTTCAAACTTTAAATAAATATTAACTTAGGCTTCTATTGATAATAGCACAAAATTTCGTGAAGAATTGCATTTGAGTTATCTAATAGAAATAATATATAATAGTTAATTTTTTATATATTTTTTTACTACTATATATATATCTATGTAGAGATGTACAGTCATATTATATATTATATTATATTTAATAATAATATATGTGTTGTGTGTTGTGTGTTGTGTTGTGTGTGTGTGTGTGTTGTTTGTGGTGTATGTAGTTATATGTGTATGTTTGTTGTTTAGATGTGTAATTGTTGAATGTTTGGCGTAAAGTTAATATTATGCGTGTGTGTGGAAGAATATATTTTTGATGTTTGAGTTTACCTTGCCTATGTGCAAAATTTATCTATATAATAGTATATATATACTAATAAAAAATAATTATCTTATATTATTAGTGACAATTTTTATAATAGTCTAATAATTAATAAATATATGAATATAATATTTAATATAAAGTAATATAGATATTATATATATTATATATATTTAAATATTATATTTATTTTATAAAATGATTTCAATAAACTAAGTTGTTATGATAAGTTTGTCAAAGTTTTTGTACCAGGTTAAATCTAATGCCGTGTATTTAACTTAATTCACTTATAATTGATATTTATACTGGTTATTTGTATTTCTTTAGTTACTATTGTTTGATACCTATAAATAATTACTATTTTATACTACTATCTATCAGTTACCTCATAGATTTAACTATACTATTCAATTACGCGTTCATTTTCCTATGATAGCAATGACTATAATAATAACCTCTACATTATTCTGAGACTTCTTAACGTCTCCTATACGTAGGGTTATAGATGGTTTTTGTTTTTTCTCAGGACGTAAGATTTCCGATGATTTTTTATTCACTATTACTTCTGCATTTGCTTTCGATGACATGGTCAATTTATGAACAATGTTGCAAACAACCTTTATTCAACATAGTATAGGTTAGAATGCTATATTATTAAAAATTTATATGAGTAAAGAAAACGAAATACAAATAAAATATTAAAATTTTTAACAATAATGTAATTATATGTCTTCAGTGGAATCTTAATATCCAAGTTATGGGCAAAAAGTAGGGTTAATAAGTTTTAAACAGCGTTTTTATTTCTTTTTAGGGTTGGGGAATGGTTATAATATGGTCCGAATAATTTTTGTTTCCAAGTACCTCCCTTAATATTGATCAAAAGAACGGCGGCTTCATAATTAATTAATTCCCCCCATAATTTCCCTAATTTTATCATATATTTCTACTATTCCATATATAAATAGCATATGAATTAATTTAAATCCACATCATAATTATATATATAATAATCCAAGAACGTTATGAACGAAACACTTGCATATTAGTTGATATGCGGTTGATTTTTTTTTGTACATCTCTATTTCATCGATTTGTTTGACAAATCGATTCTTGAAAAGCCAAAATTTTTCAGACGCCTAAACTTTATTAATATACGAGCTGCTCTTATAAGGTACTTTAGGGATTCGCAACAACCCAACGGGCGAAATTTTCATGCTTAACACCCCTATTAACCGCGCATCCATTCCGCACACCTATACCCTCGCTTCTTAAACGATGGGGGTTAGTTAGTTGTTTCTCCTAAGATTTTGAATTTTTTATCAACTTGTTTCTATTGGGCGTGTTTTTCTACGTAGAGTATCTACTTCTTATAATAATAATAATAATCAAGTAATAATAATAAGATTACTGAAGCGTTTCGAAAAAAAAAAACTGATCTGACGGTTTCGCGATAGTCAAACAGCAGTTTCGATCTAATACTTCGTTACGACACGCTTAAACTTTACGGGCTTCACGAAGATCCTAGACTCGGTAAAAACAATTTTTTGGTTTCTGTTAGAAAATAACTTCGCATTAGGGAACGAAAATTTAAATTTTCCTCAAGGTCTCCCTAAAAGTACAAAAGTAGTTTTCAATCACCAGAACACCGCCCCCCGGAAAGTAACGAAGGGCGCGTCTAAGGCACCATAGGCATCCGTTGTTCAGTCTCTTCGAGATTATGTTTAAGAATGAGTTTTCGAGTGCAATTTGAGCGAGCACGGCAAAACTGTCAATAAAAAACTTGTTCGTCGCCACTTTTTTGATGATATTGTTTTACGAGATTAGTAAGCTTGTTAGGATAATACCTTCTTGAAGAAAAAAAAAAAGGTATTTTTATGAGCAGGTAAAGTAAGAAAAAAAAAAAATATAAATTAAAAACTACGCAAATAAAAAAAAAAAAAAAAATATAATAGTAAAAGATTGATTTAATGGGAGAGCAAGGCAGAGGCCAATTCCGAAAACTGATTCGAGACAGCAGGCACCCCGCAGCTTTGATCTATTTTATTCGTCAACGGAACGTTTAAGAAAAAAAAAAACAACCTTATGGGTCTATGGGGTCTTCGGCGATGTCTAGACCTACCTCCGTAAATATTTTATTTTGGCTTTCATTTGAAAAATAACCACTCGCTTATATATTTTTTTCATTACGTTAAAATTTTTTTTTAAAGTGGTAAGCAAAAAATTGCTCAAACCGTATAAGGGAAGAAAATGGGCGCCTCACTCTCTGCAACGCGTGACAGAAGTTTCTCGCAGTGAGCACTGGCCGGGCGGCAGAGATGGAAGTCGGAGTACTGGAGGCTTCTTCCGATTGCTTTCCGGTTGAACGCGCCGGTGGTAGCTTCACGCATGGGGGCTCAGAGAAGTACAATCCGATTCAATGGTCAGGACGGCACCTCAAAACCATCGGAATCCCAAATTCAGTGAAGGTTTTCGTGCCCTTCGTTTCTCAGCTCGGATGATATGATTTCCCTCCACGCAGCACGGAACTCCAACATCTTGAAACACCGTGTGCGGGTGCCCAGGACCTTATTGGTCACCCATCTTTTTTTTTTTATTAAAAATCACACCTCACTGGCATAGCCTATTCAAGGGGGCTGCTGTGGGGAACCTTCTCTCTGGAGGGTAATTTCCTACCTAGGATTTCGAACTTATGGATTTACGAACTCGTCGGACCTTGCATGTGAAGTTTCCGCTCGCTCATTCGTTTGAGTGCCACTTGAAAGCCACTTGAAAGTAAAGGCCCTGGTAAGCGCCGCTCACAGAAGCTGTTGATGCCCTTCCGTGCATTGCAGCTGTGTAATAGTTCTCCCGAGATGTAGCAGAAAGATACGTCAGGAAATTATTCCTGCCATGGACCGGTCCGGCCTGATTATGCCATATCACAATACTCTGAGAAAAGATAAACAAAGAGGTCATTAGTCGCATTATTGTTGAAAACGGAACAATGCATGCAGCACAGACTAATTACATATGTTTATTTAGCTAGATTCTTCCAGAAATATAAGAAGAAAATAAAAATTTCAAATAACTTTCCATTATGTTGACGTAATTTTTGGTTATAAAGCTCAATATTCGGTCTGATAATTAATCTATGTTATACGTCTCAGGATAGGCCTATGGCGGGATCTAAAAATTGACGACTAAATAAGAAAAAAGCAAGCTGACATTAGGACTCAAACAAAAGTGAACCAAAATTTAGTCTAAAATATGCTGAGAAATGCCTCTGGACGATTTTTTGGCTGTACCCAGTGTTATTACAATTCTTTAAAGACTAGATTAGTAAATTTTTGTTTTTTTTTGGATTCTCTCTGGAAAAAAAAAATCGCTTAATCGGAACATGAAATTTATGTTTGCACCATCTCCCTTTTTGATAAGTAAGGAGTAACGTTATTTCGTTGCCCACGAGAGTGGAAACGTAGGAGGGTACCTTTTTAAGCTTACGTTCGATAGTGCAAATAGCTTGTATATTGGGTTATTTGAAATTTTTTTGGGGTAGTTCCTCCCGAGAAAAAAAAAATTTTCCCCAAAATTTTTCTTCTAGTGGGGTGCGCAACCTCCGGTCACAGAATAGGAGCCATTTTCAATTACGCGGGTGAAATTTGTGGGCTACATTATTTGTTAATCAAGGGAACTATAGAAAGATTATCAATTTTTGTTGGCAATAGCATAATAAAATCGAATAAAGGGAGAGTTACCCTGGTGAATTGTTAAATAGGCTTTTAAAAAATGGATGAAGATCAGATAAGGATTTATGAGAATATAATGGTCATAATGTTAATAATTGCATTTTCATCGTTCATAATTTAGTTATGACGTTAGCTGTAAGGGGGCTTGCTTAGTTTAGCGGCCCTAAATTCCGTGTTTTTTTTTTTTTATCTTTGTGGAAAGACAAATTTCTGAACTAAAGGGAACATCAATTTAAGATTTTTCGGTCACACAACGCATAAAACAAAGGGGAAAAGGTTTTTTTTTTTCTTTCCAACAAATCTTTTCTCAAGATTGCCAAACACAAGGGTTTTTTTCCGGAAATTTTGAAACTTATCCAGGAAGCTAACCCCCGCAAAACTAATGAGAGTAACTGAGGGCCTGACAATGATTTTAGTTTTAAAACGATATCTCAAATGTATTTCCTTAGCTTGTTGAAGTTTCGGGTTTCTCCCTCCCGAAAAGAAAAAAAAAAATTTTCTGTTGGATCTCGAGCCGGAGCAAAACTTTCTTAAATACGTTAAAATATATTGGCAGGTTTGAAATATAAGCCTGTCAATATGGCAGCTTTCACCGGGAAGTTTCCGGTCTAAATTCTTTGTTAATAAAGGAACAATAAGATCAAAAATTTGTGCCAGAAACGCATAATAAAATGAGCACTAAATAGGTGAACGTTCTCTGGTTGATATTTTAAAAAATTCGAAGAAAAAAAGAAAGAAGTCATGCGTAAATGCAAGTTTCAAATCTAGTTCAAGTGTTAGTTTTTATGAGGCAATGCTATGTTTTAACCCCAGACCTAAAATTCCGTTTTTTTTTTCTGTTGTTTAGAACAAAAAGAAAATCCTAAAGGGGACAATAATTAACTTTTCGGCACTACACATGAATAAAGGGACGGTTTTTGTTTCACCATTACGCAAGGGAAACTTAGGATTTTTTTTCCGGAAATTTTTGAAACTTATCCCAGGACCCCCAATACCTCAGAAACTAATGAGGAGTACCTAAGGACCCTACAACTGATTTTTCGTTTTACGATATCTCAAATTTATTCCTGAGTTATTGAAGTTTTTGGTTCTCCCCTCCCCCACGAAAAGAAAAAAAAAAAAATTTCTCTTCGATGGGTGTGCCACCCCTTAAAGCCGAGTTTTTTTTTCTTTCCCAGACTGAACCAAAAAAAATAATAATTACGGGATCTAAGCCTGTAATGAATTGCTAATAATGAGTTATTCACATATTTTGGTAATTTATTTTTTCTTTCGTTCTTAATTTTTCTTAAAAATTCTTTAATTATTTATCATTCTTATACTATATTTATCTATATTTTTAATTTAATTTTTGTTCCTGAGTTGTCTCCTTATTAATTATTAATAAGCTACGGAATAAAATATTTTAGTTTTACAAACATGTAAAAAAATAATAAAACGATATTTTGCACGACGCCCATCAAACGGCAATATTTTCAGGGATGCTGAACTATCGTTAAGTCTTATTAATTATATATATTATGTGACGTTTTATTCTGTAGTTTATAAAAAAGTCCGACAGGGATATAGTTAAAATTGAAAAAATAAAATTCAATTTTTTTTTTTTCCGAGGTCTCGACTCTTTGAAGAGCGAATTTTGATTTAGACCTTTTGAGTTATAGACGGTTCCGATGAAACGTCACTTTGGAAATATTATTAATGCTTAACGAACGTACGTCGGATAGCCTCGTCATATTTAGTGACATTTCGTAAAAAAAACAAAAATAAATGACTCTGAACGGGCTTTTAGATCATATTTTACGAATTGAGAATAGTTCGAGTCGTTTTGTTATTGATGGTAATCGAGAAACTTCATTATATTATAGTGAGGCCCGCTAAAGGGAAAACAGTTTTTTAACACGAAATAATTAATTTTTTAGAGGGTAACTAAACGAAAGAAAATAATTAAAAAAACAACGCACGGACGCCCATTTCCTATAAGCTTTAACGATTTTTTTTTTGGCAATAGATTGAATTATAAATAAATAAGAACTAAGAAAATTATTAAACCGAAAAGCTTTGAAACGCTGTCATACAATGTAATTTTAATTTTTATCTATAATTATACTCTCCCTTAAATTCCATTTTCTATGGAAAAATAATTTTGAGAGGTAACTAATTGAAAAAAAAAATTGGTTGCATTATGCCTAAAAAAAAAAAAAAAGAAAAAAAAAAAAAAAATGTGGTTGTTTTAGAGTTTCTCTAACGAAACCAACATAACTTAACTTAACCTAACTTAACTTAACCTAACATATCCTAAAATAATCAACATCAAAAAAGTTTCCTGTAAGCAGTCGGGCTGTACAGGAAATTTTTTTGATGTGTCGACCTTTTTCCTGTCGACTTTTTTGGACTAGTCCCCCATTTTTTAAGATTATTAATTTTAATTAATTTCTAGTAACGCAAGAATTATTGCATTTGTTACTTGTTAAATATACAGAAGAAAAATTGGACCTTTTTTGATTTGTATGAAATAATAGGGGTTAATAGCGTATTATTAGCATTTTTACAACCTAACCTAACCTAACCTAACCTAACCTAACCTAACCTAACCTAACCTAACCTAACCTAACCTAACATAACCTAACCTAACGTAAATAATTTAAACTAAACTAGCGAAATAAAATCGTATTCTATCGTATTGCAAATTTCAGGTTAAAAATGAGATACCTCACATTGGAAGATATTAAGAACACTTTATAGGATATTTAGCGTCATTTATATGGTTCAAGAAAAATGGTCGAGATTTCGAAAAATTCATTGACACAATAAGAAAGTACTACACTTAAAAAATAATATGTATATATGTATACGTATTTGTAGAAAAGTGACTTTATTATTATTATTATTATTATTATTATTATTATTATTATTATTATTATTATTATTATTATTATTATTATTATTATTATTATTATTATTATTATTATTATTATTATACTAAATATTTGAAGTAATAAGTATTCATATATCGAAAAAATTTCCTTAATAAAATAACAAATAATACATAATTTATCTGAAACCATGTTCCTTCTATCGTATTCGTATAAGGAACGCAATATATATATATATATATTGTATATATAAATATAAAAATATATATATATATATTTAAAATATATATATATATATATATATATATATATATATATATATATATATATATATATATATATATATATATATATATATATATATATATATAAATATATATATATCAGAGTCCCGAAAGCAACATGCATGTAACTAAAAAAACTATAACAGCTTACAGGAAAATAATAATAAGAATGAGAATAATAATAATGGATCTTAGGTAGAGTTTGGAATGCGATCGATATATCTTTATAATTTGTGAAAACAAAAAATATCGATAAATGAGGGAATACCAAGTAATTTAATTTCTTTTCTTTAGATTTTTCTTTATTTTTACTGAAAGATTCTTTAACAAATTTTACAAATTTTTCAAAGAAGTATCAATTTGAAAAAAAATTAAGCTTCACACACACACACACACATATTATATATATATATATATATTATATATATATATATATATATATATATTATATATAAATAATATATATATATTAATATAATATAATATATAATATATATAATATTAATAATATATATATCATATAGTATAAGGCCACTTTTCCCCTTTATTAAAAAGGATGTTACATAAAAATACAAATTTCGAAATATCGCTGAACTCTAATCGTCTACCCATGCACTGTGACGTTTTAACTTAAACACCAATAGAAGAAGAGAAAAAGTTGCCACATGTTGCTTTATATCGTTGTAATTTTATATGTTAATTTTTGTTTTAATTTTTCTTTTATTTATTTTATTAAGGGGCTCGAGCCGACGGTGGACAGAGGGGGACGAAGTTCCCCCCCCCGTCGTCCCCGCTGAGGCCGGAGAGACCCTGACTCTTGGAAACAACTTGGCCGATTATCTTGGTATTCCCTTAGTTTAAAAAAAAATAAAAAAACTGTATAATTGGCAACCTTGCGCGTCTATATCTGCCTTGAAATAAAATCGAAAAAAAGAAATCGATTACATCGCTCGTTCGATATAAATATAGGTTAACATCCTTTTAAGCGAAAAGTTCCTATATATATGATATATAATATATATATATATATTATATATATAGTTAATATATATATATATATATATTATATATAATATAATATTATATATAATTATATATATATATATATATATATATACTTTATCTTCGAACTTTTGGAATGATCACGGTATAAATGGAAAAAACAAATTATGTACCAACTCAAGACGTCCAATATTTCTATATAACTCCAAAATTCTTTTACTATTATAATTCTTGTCTTTTAATTTATCTTTAATTGCAAGCAAATACTTTTCTTTAGCTTTTTATGAATCGCAATTCTTACACTCCAGGGAAAAAAAATAATATCATTTAAAAAATATAATATTTTAGCCGTAATTAACCTAAAACTAACCTATTCTCCTC
>JABUQX010043753.1:0-7500 GCA_015478945.1 Trachelipus rathkii
GAGAAAAATTTCGTGAAATTTGAATAATAAATATAAAATAAAAACTTTTATTGAAACTTTTAAATATAAAATTTATCTTAAACTTATTTTATGAAAATATATTTATATATTGTTTGAAAAATTAGTTATTTTAATCATTTTATTTAAATGAATTTTCCTTAGGGTCCTTATCTAAAACTTTACACGTATTTCCTAATCACATTAAAAAAAAAATTAAAGAATTTCCCTTTTATTTTTAGGTGCAAAGTTCTTTTGGTGGGGAGCCCTTAAAAAATTAAAATAATATAATGAAAAAATATTATTAGTAAAAACTTTAATTTTTTTATTCTTTTTATAGATATATTTCTTTTAATAGGTAAAAATTAATATATAATTTTTCATTTAATTTAGAAATAAATATAGTATTTTTGGATAAATAATTATTAGAATCTAATTATAAAATATATTGATAACATAAAATAATATTAATATAATTAATAATAATATAATATATATATATTAATTATATATATTAAAATATAATTTAAAATTAGTCAGATTGGGCCTGGGCGTCCCGGGTGGAATCCGCAAAAAAAAATTCCCAAAGAGTCCAAACTTCAAATACATGATCTTCAAATAAAAATTGTTTAGTATAATTAAATTTATTATATAATAATAATATAGCTATATATATTTGTATAATAAAAATTAAGAGTCCAAAAAATACTGATCTTAAATAGAAAATGTTACTGAAATACATATTAAAATATCATATTAATATTATTTTATATATATATAGATATATATATATTTATTTGTATGAGGGGGTCAAATCTTAAAAATATATGAGATACAAAATTGTATATTTGGCATAGGTAGTACCCTAAGATAAAACAGGTGACAAGGGAAAAAAGTGCTAATTCGTAGTTCGGGAATCATGACACATCTGCGTAAAAAAATTAGTTTGTTATTGGAAAAAATTGCAAGGGAGTAGAGTTCCCTTCCTCACTATTCAGTGTTAAAAAAATTTTTTTTATAGCTGGTCAGTTTCAAAAATTTCATAAGGAAAAAACTGAAATTTTTTAGAAATTCATAATAAATTAGGAAAAAATCCAGCGGTATAAACAATTCCCTTGTTTAGGGGGCCCTTCGCAGCCGACGGTGGACCCAGAGGGGGGGACCCCCGTGAATTTCCCAATTAAACCCCCCCGTTAAGGGGGAAGGGGCCGAGAGGAAACCCCCGGCCGAACACCAAAAAATCCCAAAGAGCCGGGGGTGTCCCGGAGAACCCCCTCCCCCGAAAGGGGGGAAAATTAGCTCCCCCCTAACCCCGTCGTCGCCCCCCAAGGGGAGGCCCGAGAGACCCCGGGACTTCTTTGCCATCCCTTTGGGCGGTTAAACCCCCTGGGGTAAAAATTCTCCTTTTTAAAGTAAAATAAAATAAAAAAAAAAATCTCTTTTTTAAAAATACTATTATTTCATTAACGCTTTGATTCCCCTTAAAAAAAATTGGTTATTGAATGTTTTTTCCCTTGTTAACCCTTATCGTAAGTTTTTTTGGAGAATAATTTAAAAAAAAAAATAAAAATTAAAAAAAAAAGTTTAAATTTTATTTTTTGTTCTAAAGACTTTTTTAAATACAATCATCAAAATGAATATTATGAACGTAAAATTAGGTTTTTTCTATGTAAACCTTCTTAAAAAAGTTTTTTTCACCGAGATATCAAAAATTGCGGGTTGAACCGTACATTCGTTTATTCCATATTTTAAAATAAATATTTAATATATATATATTATTAATTTATATTAATTATATAAATTATAATATATAATATATTATTATATGAATTAATAATTTTTAATAAATATATATTTATATTATATTTGATAATTAAATATTTACTATATTTATACTTAATATATTATACAAAATATATTGAGATGATATTGGCGATATTTGGTTTTAAATAAATCCCCTGACTGTTCCCCTTTTATAAATCCTGTTAAGATTCTGGTTTAAACAAAGATCCTTCAAATTATTCTTGAGTCAGAAAAGGTTGCCCAAAAAGTTTTTAACCCAAAACTCCCCATCAAATTAAAAAACAACAAACAAAAACCGAAAAGGAAAAAAAAAAAACCCAAGCCCATTTGAATATGTTCCTTAAATAATAATTTTTTCAACCAAATATTAAAATTTTCCTTAACCATACCACAATTTACTTAACCGTCCCTTTATATTTTTAAACCCCACTTTTATAAATTTTTAAAATACCCTTAAAAATATTTTATTAGAAAATGTTTTAAACAAAATAAGCGTTTAAAACCCCCTTAAAAAAAATCTACAATTCTAGCAAATTATTAGATTATTAAAAAAAAATAAAAAAATAGGTTAAAACAATTTTATTATTCCTATAAAAATGCCCACAAATTTCCCTTTAATCAACTTTGGTTAAATTCTTTTAACTCACTTAATTTTCCACAACTGGCAATGTTCGTGAGACCTAAGGAATAAATAGGTTTTAAGCCACCGAGGAATTTAAAAACGTCCAAACACATTAAAAGCACATAACCCTGTTTTTAAATCTTTTTCCCCGGGGACCACCTGAAAATAAGTTAAATTTATTTTCATAATTCATGAATAGAAAAGTCTCATAAAAAAAAAATTTTTTTTGAGGGACAAAATCCCGAAGTAAAAAAAAATAACCCGGAACAAAAACCCTTTTGGTAAATAAAAGGAAATATGGACGTTTACTTTAACTTTAAACCATTTCCCTAGAAGAAGTGCCGAGAGTAGGAGCGTTAAAATACCCCATTTATTAAAAAAGTCCCGAAATTAAGTGGGATTAAATTCCAAATTAAATTCAACACCCCTTTAGCGAGGTTAAAAAAACCCTTAATTTCACCAACCCTTTTTCCTACCTTGCACAATAGTAAATTGCTTATCCTGATTTTTTTAATTTAAAACTTGCTGTTTTTCCAATTTTCCCGTTTGGAAAAACCAACTCCCATTCCAAAATCCCGCCCCGCAACCTAAAATTACATTCCCCCAATCCTTTTTCCGTAAAAAGCCAACCTGGGGAAAAATTTAAAAATCTCCTGAAGTAAAAGATTTTACACCTGTTTAAAAGTTGCTAGGTCCTCACCCCTAGGCCCCAAATCCCCCCTAATTGTTTAAATAAAAAAATAAAACATTACTTGAATAAAACACCCATAACAAATCCCTTTTTTCAAAAATTTTTAATAATTAAATAAAACAAAAATTAATTTTTTATTAATTTATTTTTTTCCCTTTGCTTCTCCGGTTACGGGGATCCTTTTTTTTTTCTTCTTTCCCTTTGGATTTTTTCCCCCCTTTCCCATTTCCTCTGTTTGAGATAAAGAATTTCGTCCGGTAAGCTGTTTTTTTCCACCTAATTTTGATTTTAGTATTTCCAGAGCGAATGCCATTTCTTTTAAAATGGACAGTTACATCACCTAGTTTCAAGGAATGCCGTAGATCACCTAAAGAAATAACCAGTTTGCAAGTTTTTAAAGAGTTTTTAAAACCTAGACTGGATTTTTGACAGGGTGGAACCCAAAAAAATTAACAGCCCTCTAATCACACCTTTAAAAAATTTCTTTTTTTTTACGGTCCCTTTTTCGAACTTTAGCAGAGTTTAGAAATTCAATATCTTTCCCCCTTCGCTTTTCCTTGTTTTTAATTCTCAACTCCCCTCAATATAAAGTAAAAAATTTTTTTTAAGTAAAATAAAACCTTAAAATCTCTTCCCTCTTTTCCTCCCTGCCCTTTCTCCCTCTCTTCTCCTTTCTCTTTCCTCTCTTCTCTTCTCCCCTCTCTTCTCTTCCCCTCCTCTTCCTGCGCTAAATAGTAAATATGAATAAGTATAATAGTAATGATATTCATAATTATAAATAAATATTAGAAATGAATAATTTTTATAAAATTAATAAAAATAATTTATAATATATAATAATTATTATATTATTATATATAATATATAATAAATATTAATTACAAATTAATCCAATAAAAATCTAAATATAAAATCAGTTTTTTTTTTTTATTTTTAATTTTTTTTTTTATAAAAAAGAATAAGTTTTCTCTTTTTTTAATACTGGTTTTCCGTATCAATTTAATTGCAAAGGGAAAAAAAACCTCCTAAAAACTATGAGTTTAAAGAGGTTTTGTCACATTTTTTGGCAGTTTAATTTTATGAACCGGTTGTTGGTTCGAAGAGAACAGGCCCCCCTTTTTTTTTTGGGTGAAAAAATCCCCTCCCCCCCAAAAAAAATAAAGAAAAAGAATAGTTATTTGGTAACTATTTTAGTAACGTTTTGCCAGATTTGCCCGTTGGATTTTTTTGAAAGCAAAATTTTATAAATTATGTGCTTTTTTCTTGGGCCACCGCAAATAATCAAAAAAATTCCCCTTCCAGTCCCCAAATGACCTTACGACAAAAATTAATGTTTCCGCCCAAGAGGGAAATAAATTGACTCTTAAATGAAAAACTACCTTTTTTTTGCCTTGGACAGAATATACAAATTTTTAAATCATTTTTTTCTTTTATTACAAGCAAAGAAAATAAACTAATTTTTTATAATAATTTCTTTTTTTAAATGTTTAAAGGTAAAGATGCTTTCAATTTTTATTTTAAGGAGGGGGGGGGGGGGGGGGCCCGGCCCCTCCCTCGTGGGCCCTTCCCCCCGTTAAAGCCCGCGCCCTTGATATTAAAAATATAAAATATAAATTAATTATAATTAATTTTTAATATTATATAATATAATATATTAATTATAATATAATTTATTTATATAAAATATTATATAAGTTTTTCTAATCTTTATTGTAAGTAATAAAAAAAAAACTAATTAAATATATAAGATAGTTATAAATATACACTTTTTTATATTATTATATATTTATATTATAATGTTTATATTATTTATTTTATATATTTAATAATAAAATTATAATAATAATAATTAAAACAATACTTGTAATAAAAAGAAATAAATCTACCCTTCAAGGAAAGAAAGCCGCCTTTTTTTTTTTTTTCGTAACAAATGCTCTTTTTTTCCCCGAAAAAACATACTTCAGTAAACCAAAAGAAAATATATTAAAAAAAAAAATTGTTTTGCAAAAAGGCAATAAAAATTCTAAAAAACCTAATTTGATTATTAAGCACTTACAATTCTAATACTCACTTCCTAAAGAAAATTGTAAAAGTTTTTAAATTTTCTTTTGGCCAATTAGCAACCCATTTTCCCCAGACTTTTTAAAAAACTTCCCTTTTTGAAACAGAAATGCCTTTATTAAAAGTTCCATTCCCCTAGAAAATCCTCCGCTTAAGCCCCATCTTCTTTTTAAATTTAAATTTTTTAAAATTTTTTTCCTTTTATCAAGGTCAAAATATAAACGCTCGAACTTTTGGTTTTTTAAGATTCCCCCACTTTTTTATAAAAATATAAAAAACCACCTTTCTACGACCTGTTTTATTTCAACCTCCCTATAAAAATATATAATAAATAATATAATAAAAAAATATTTATTAAATAAATTTTTATTAAATAATTATTTAGCAACAATTTTAAGAAGTAAAATATATTAAGTTTAATAGATTAATTATAATTAAAATAATTAATATTAAAATATATAATAATTATTATAAATAATTAATTATTTATGTATTCCTTACAGAAAATAGACCATAATTTTTCTTAAATTATTCGTCATTGTTGCACAATAAATAATGAGCATATTTTCGCTAATATTTTTTAAAAAATTTTGTTTTGGGGTTCAAAACGATCTGATTCGAACGTTTTTCTGCCTCTAACTTTTAAAAAAAATTTAGTCATTTGTAAAAAAAAAATATATTTCAGCAAAAAATTAGTTTTGCACCCCAAAGACTTTTTTATACTAGAGTTTTGCCCAAAACCTTAAGGTTGTAATTTTTCCTTATCCGTTAGTTATTATCCCCTGTTTTTAAGCCTTTTTTGTTTTATAATTAAAATAGCATTAATTTTGTAAATTTTCTAGTAAGTCCAAGTATGAAAATGAAAATGATATTCACAATTTAATTGACTTCTTGGTACTTGATTTTTAATTGAATAAATTCAACTCCCCTCGAAATCTCAATTAAGATCCTCCATTATTATAATTTACTGATTTTGATGTCCCCCAAATTATCCCAAACCGAAAAATGACCCAAGTTGGGCAAAAAACCCCTTTGCAGCATGAAATTTAAAAATTCCCCCAGAAAAAAAATGGAGAGTTTTTTACTTTTCCAAAAAAACAAAAATCTTCCCTAATTAACCCAATCTTTAAAAAAAAAAAAATTTTAAAACAGATATAAAAGAGGTTTTTCCCCAACGAAAAATGGATTTTTTTTGAAAAAAAGAAAGAAAGAAGAAAAAAAGGGAAATCGAAAGCAACGAAAATATTTCCCCATCAACCAACCCCGTCCCTCCCTGGGTAAAAAAGCAAAAGCAACACCCCCCAACCCTCCCCCTCCCCCCCGAATTGTGCTTTCGAGAAATAGCAAAAAATCCCCCCTGAAAATGCCAAAAAACCGAGTTGTAAAAAAAATTAAAGAGAGAAATACCCAAAATAAAGCAAGAAGATTGAAAATTGGTTTGTTTAGACGACCCTTTCCCAAATTTTTTTCCCACACCGTAAATAAGATTTGGTTCTTGGTCGCAATAAGATAGTTAACTTAAAAAATCTTTCCTCTCCCCAACCCAAAACCAAACCACGGGGAAAAGGAGGAGGGAAAAAAGAGGAGAGATTTTTAAAACACAAAGGGATTCAAACTATTCCATTTAATTGCCAGAACCCAAACCCATCCTTAATAAACCGTGTGGGGTTGAACTTTTGGAAAGGGGTCGGGTTTCCGTCCTAAACCACCAAATTCAATCCCTCTGCCCCTTTTTATTTTTTTGGTAAATTTTCCTTACTCCTTATATTAAAGTTTTTTTAAAACATCGGGTTTGGCAATTTGTTCACAATTATTTTATTTGCTTTTCCCCCTCCGAAAAGCAACATTTTATCGAGAAAAGGGTTATTCTGTTTTTTTTTTGCCCAGCATTGAGATAAAACAAAGAGACCGTATTTTTGGTTGGAATTTGATCTTTTTTTTTATTCCCTTTTTGTCCTCTTTCGATTTTCCTTTTTTTTTTTTCTATTTTCTTCCCCTTTTTTTTTTTTCCAAAAACATTTTTTTCAAAGTTTTATTAAAACTTCTTTTTTTTTAAAATTTATGTTTTTTTTAAATTTTTAGAGAGAAGTGGACTGATATTTTTTTGAAGTAACGTTTCCCCTCACCCTCCATGTACTTTTTTTTAATTTTTATCCTTGGAATTAATTTTTTCAAAATAAATGCTTGCAAAAAAAGTATTTACTTGCCCAACCCTTTATTTGGTCCCTTTTATTTCCGTTGGATAAGATGAATTCCAATCAAAAATAATTTTTAATAAATCTCACCCTTTTGAATAAGAAAAACCAAAAAACTGAGGATGCCCAAT
>JABUQX010043753.1:15000-17882 GCA_015478945.1 Trachelipus rathkii
ATTAATAAGGACCATGAAGGGTGTGGGAATAGGAAGCTGGTAAATATGATACTGATTTTATTGAATGTCGTCAAAACGAAGAAGTAATAGTTGTTTTCAGAATGAACTTGATAAAACTATGAAAAGACTATGTTCCGATAACGTTAACATTGCACACATGAGATGTGGAGTTCATACTTTACAGGTAGCAGTGCGTGATGGTCTCAACAAAACCCATAGAGCAAATCTTATAAGCCAGGGGCGAGAACAAATAGTAAAAGCCAGCAACGTATCCAAAATTAATGGAAGTTTCTAAAGCATCAGCTGCAAAGTGCAATCTTAAAGCTCTAAGGCCTTCTGCAACTAAAAGATTATAGTAGTATGATGGCTGCCGGTACTTTCTGAACTTTCTCTCTCCGACAGTCAGTGGGAACAAATCGAAACAACTCGAAGAGTTAGATTAAAAACACCATACTTTACAACAAAAACATATTAAATCAGAAGAACTTGACCTGCCGGAAAATTTTTATATGAGAACGGATTTTAGCAAATCACAAAAAAATTCCATGAAAAGAAGGGAAAGAATGTTTACTGAAATAAAATATTTTTGTCGACAATCTTTGTTTAAAATCTTTCCCAGAACTGAAGATCTGATATTTAAAGCTAGGAGTGTTCTTTGTGAACTAGGACTTAAAAACGCTATCGAACAGAAATCTGGGCCGGAGTCAGATAGTTCAGCAGTTTCAGGAATCCTCCCTTGTAGAATTTTGTCAGATGAAGATGAAGAAGTCAAATTTGAAAGATAATGGGAAAAATTGGAGCATGCAGAAAAGCGATTGAAAAAACTAAAAAGACAATCTACTAGTAAAAGACATTCAACCTAAATATCTTCTAGAAAAATAAAAGGTAGAATTCCATAAGTCATTAGATGGAATAATAAAAATAGACCGGAAATCAAAGTTATCAGTTAAAGAGGCAATCAATAGCTATCCTAAAATTTTACAAGATACGGCTTGCACAATTACAGCTTTGCCTCCTATTCAAGTGAATGTTGAGAGCTTATTTTCTGGTTTAAAAATAATAAAATCAGATCTAAGGACATCGTTAAAGGAGGATTTTATTGATGGTTTTATTTTTAAGAACAATTGCTTTGAATAAATTTATATTACATATGGTCGGGCTGTTCAAATAGAAATTATTTTAAGTTAGGAAGAAAGTGAATTATATATTTATATATATATATATATATATATATATATATATATATATATATATATATATATATATATATATATATATATATATATATATATATATATATATATATATATATATATATATATAACATTAGAATTAGAATACACATACATAACATTAGAATACCCAAAATCTCCGGTTACGAAGTAACGACGCGTCAAACAACATCACGTGGTTTACCTTACATCATCCGTAACTTTGAAACGAAGTGTCATACAACATAGCTTATTTAACAATAAATGTTCCTTATGGTTTCTCTATCAGCCCTCCGAGTTTTTGTCGCAGAGGTTTTGAATCAAACCCTATAATATATATATATATATATATATATACTTTATATATATATATATATTATATTATATATATATATATATATTTAATATTATATACTATATATTATATTATATATATATATATATATATATATATTATAATATAATCTATTTTTAATAAAATTATTTATATATATTTCATGCTCATAGTTAATGAGGAATTATTTTTAACTTTAGGATGAATCTAAAATATGATTTTTATTCTTTTTAGGAAAAAAAATAATAAAATTCTATTAAGTAAGTGTACGTTCAAAAAGGAATTATATTAAAATTTTGGAAGAAAGTGAATGATTCCTTTTCTGTATTTCTTAAAATTCTTATTTTCTATAAAATATTTTCTAAGTTTTAAATTCTTAGCTAATAAAGATGTCATTAACAAACATTTAATTTCATCATACTATCAAAATTTTGTATCAGAATTAATGATTTCATGACTGTAAATGGAGAAGGAATTATAACTAGGGTCGGAGCCGGAGCCGGAGGCGGGAGTCGGAGCCGAACAATTTTAAATGCCGGAGGGCCGGAAGCCGGGTTGTATATCGGAGCCATAGGCTGAGCCTGAGCCGGAGCCGGAGCTGGTATATTTTGAAATGCTGGAGCCGGAGGCGGAGTCGGAGTCGAAAAGACTCGAACTTCGACTCCCTGTATATATATATATATATATATTAATATATATTATATATATAAATATATAAATTAATATATATATATATATATATATATATATATATTATATATATATATATATATATATATATATATATATACTATATATAATCTATATGGGGAGGACGTAGGTGCCGTTTAAAATGAGAAACTAAATAGCATGTTGGCATATAGATTATTAGGTTGAACTGAACATTCCGCTGCACTGACTCAACAATTACAAAGTCTGATTTCCTTTCCGATTCTTTCATAGCTACAGTGGGTATGCTTCCATTGATTCTTTAATTCTATCAATAGTAGTGCATCTCACGGTTCTGTGCAATTTCCAACTCTTTTCATTTTTCCTTAATGATCTATCTGTCAAAGATTTAGTATCCCTCTTATGCAAACTATTCCTCCCTTCATTAATTCTTACCGGTTCTAGGAGAATGACGTTCATTAATCCTTACCTATTCTAAGAGAGTGACCTTCATTAATCCTTTCCGATTCTGGGAGAGTGATCTTGGAACAAATAATCTCTAATTTTTTTCTTGTTTCTAGATGAGATCAGAGAATTTTTATTCAAGACTCTTAAAAGTTAGTTCCTTCACCATACTACTTAGGCATAATCACCCAAATAACTCCAAGATCATTAAATACCCACAGCGC
>JABUQX010043754.1:0-12177 GCA_015478945.1 Trachelipus rathkii
AGTCTAAAGTAGTTTAAAAAATATACAATATATAGGCTGTAAGAATAGTCATAGTAACTATGTTAAAATATAAAGACTAGTTTATAGTACTATGTAAAAACAGTACCCAGTGATAGTGTCAAATAGCATCAAAAACATATAAATATAGTAACCAGCCGACTATGTAAGAAGTATAAAAATAGATCTATTGCTAATACTTGCTAAAATATACATCGATAGCTATACTAGTAAAAGTATAAAAGACTATAAAGGCCCCAATCTCCAATGAAAAAAATCGGTTTGGAATTGCTTATGTAATAACACATGTTTAAAATTGGTTAACTGAAATTTTTATTCAGGTAAGAAAAATGCTTTTCAGCCTTCTCTAATCTATCTATCTATCTCTATCTATCTATCTCATCCTCCCTCCGTCCCTCGAATCTATTCCATCTATTTTCGTTCATTTTCCTTCAACTTTATTATTAAGGTTCTAAATAGATTATCTCAGTAACACTTAAATTTGTGAAGTTCCCATATTTCTTTTCTAAAAAAGGCGCTTTAAAAAGTATAATGATAATAATACATCTCATGAAATCTGCATTCTCCCTGTCCCATTGAACTGAACGTCCAATTTTTCGCATAGTTAACGTTATCCGAACAATAGATTGGTAGAACGGTGCTCTTCATAGTAGAGGAAGAGGAAACTATTTCCAACTATATATTCTATATAAAACTCTGTCAAAAACTGCTGTTTAATTGAAACTATGGGAAAGGAAAAATAAATTAGTATAATAATTATACCGTAAGTTTGCGTGAGTAATTAAGGTTATGTACGGTTAAGGTAAGGCTATTTTTAAGTTATGTTAGGTTGCATAGATTTTTTTAAATATTTTTAAAGGTGTGAAGCTCTTTTATAACAATACAGATTTATTTTGACTTAATACAGTTTATTTTGATTTTTGTCAAATGCTGGTTCGAATTCATGCAATTCGATATCATTATGGATATGGGCCAGGGGATAACAAAGACCATAGATCTTTAAATATTTAAAGATTTTCATATCGTGTTTGGGCTCTTTACTATCCTTCATTTGGATTACTTTTCATACAGACAAGGTTCAAAAGGATCGCTCAAAAATGTCAGACCTCTGACCCCTAATTAATATTCCAAACTTTTATTTTGTCTCAAAAGCTCCAACTATTTTTTTCTGCTCTAATTCATTATATAGTATATTAATTAAAAACAATGCCATGCCAAAAACGTTCCCAATTCGTCTCCTTTTGTTGAATGGACTTTTTTTGCTATAAATGGAACCCTTACTTTTTTTCTTTTTGAGCTCAAAATGAATTTATTTTAAATTCATTTGTATTTAATTTATTTAGAGTTTATTTTTCGACGTATAAAATATTATTATTTGTCGCCACATGAGTGTTGAATATATTATATATATATTTATATAGATATTTGGCAAGGATAAAAGAATTGTTTCTTATATATAAAATATTTTCATATCATGTTTGGAGCTCTTTACTATCTTCATATATAATATATATATATATACTATATAATAATATTAAAAGGCCCACCTCCAATGCGAGGCGTTAGCCCTCGCTCAATAAGACAAGCCCTTGCTCCGTTTAGGAGGCAAAAAGCCAAAGGCTCGTTCCATCTTAGAAATCTTAATTCCGGCTTCACTTTTCTGTGGAGTTGATTCTAGAATTGAAGAACTCCGACTCAGAACGACTCCGACTCTGATTCCTAATGAGGTATCAAACTCCAATGACTCCGACTCCATATTGTTCATTACATGGTCAGTTGCCCTTGTATTCATAGTTTTTTTTTAACTTAACATTCGATACAATAAAATGATTTTACAAAGGCGGTGCATTTAAGGAAACCTCTCCATAAACACACGATCAAAAGACTACCTGTTTAAGGGACTCTCCCACACGCATTCTAGGACCCTTCCTCACATACCACCAAAGATCCTCCCCCCCCCCCCACACACCACACACATAGTAATACGTTCTCAGGAAAAGGATTTATACTGTTTTGAGGAAAGGCATTCCTAATAGTAAGCAATTTTAACGCAAATCAAAAATAAAACATAAAAATAAAAGGGTTTTCTCTTGGCACGGGCATCCCATGTGTATTTTTATGAGCAAACAGTTTTCATAATCCCATGTTTGCGTGGTGAAAATCCCTGTTCCTATTCCTCATGGAGATCCTAGGAAACAATTTTCTACAGAACTATCCTCAAAGAATATGGCAATGAATTGATATATAAGCACTTAAAATAAAAAAGTTAAAACAAAATAGGAATTTCCTTAAAGATTCAAACCATACATCTTCGACACACTAGTCTAATTCGTTAACGTATACGCTACTCAGGTGTAAATTGAATAAAGAGAAAACTATAATTGAAGTGAAACTAGAGTTGGCCGAGTACTGCAATTTTAGGAACCGCACCGCAATACACGCCAGGAGGATGTGCAGTGGCACCGTACCTCACCACCAGTCATATTCTGGCACCGCACCGCACCACACCGCACCGCACTTTACTAGAAGGGTGTACACCGGCACCGTCTCGCACCGCACAGCACCGTACTTTACTTGAAGGGTGTGCACTGCACCTCATCAGCAGTCATATTCTCGCACCGCAACACCAAGCATATTATCACACCGCACCGCACCGCATCAGGATACTTAAATTGTGTGTCGCACCGGAGGATGTGCACTGGCACCGTACCTCACCACCAGTCATATTCTCGCACCACAACACCAATCACATTATCGCACCGCACCGCACCGCACCGCACCAGGACACTTAAATTGTGTGAAAACTTTAAGTGAAACCATTAATCACCAAATTTCTTTTTTTATTTTTTTTTTTTTTTTAAACGAACAAAATTTCGGATAAATTCGAAAAAAATGAACAATTTTTAATTTCGCTTTATTTAATTTTAATTAAAATTTGTAATTGCTTTTCAATCATCACAACAAAAAATTAAATTAAAATGAATTTTATAAAAAAGGAACAAATATTAGCGAAAGCATTTTTAATCTTTGGTATTAACCAAAAATACACAAGAACTAATAGGTTACTATAAGGGACCTATCGAATCCTTAAATATTAAAAACTTTAAATCACAAAGTGTTTAAGGCTAAAACCATAAATCACATATACTTTAATATATAAAGCATGAAATTTAAAAACATGAAGTAATGTCTACACCCCAAACCCACTTCATTCAATGATAACCATTGTAATTTTGCGTTAAAAAATTCTAAAAACCAGAACTAATGGAACTTATCAGAGAAACGAACACAAAAATGAAATATTAGAGCTTCAATAATTTAACACCGGACTATATCCGTCCAAAGCTCGACACTGACGTGTTACGCTAAATTCTTATATAACAACAGACACACAACATATATATATAGTTCCTAGAAAGGTATTATTACACAATAATTTATTAGATTCTATAAAACATAAAAAAAAGCGAGTGTAATGACACATAATCTAAGTTCAAACACTTAAACTATTGGAAACATCTACTAACCGGTTAGGCAAAAGAACACTATAGTCCCACGAGCACCCATACATTCTGCCTACCAGCAACATATTATCGCTCACTCAACAAAATACAAAACAGACTTTAGATATATCACCCTGAACAATAACTTAAAAGTACCAATATTACAAAAATACATCATGGATGACCTATGCTGCGTCATAAATCCAATTAAACTACAACTGTATGAGTCCACACACTTTCTTGATGACATACTACGCCTCCTATTATAAAATATTCACTTCAAATAGTCAAGCTTTGATGGCTGTTCTTCATATTATATGTATAAAATATTCACTTACTCACAATGACTTTTGAAGTTAACAATTGTTGCATTACAAACTATATTTACCAATTCTTTCTCAAAGATATAGTAAGTTTTTTTTTTAATAGCAATAAAAAAAAGAAAAACACATAAACTTCAAGAGACCCGTACTTGGTAAAAAAAAACGATACTTGGAAAGTCTCTTGGAAATAAAGCAAAATACAATAAATTTTATATGAAGAAGAAAAATAGAAGAATTAAAATATAACGTAGCTATTTCAAAATTCCTTCGTCTCGCCAGACACACAGCAATACCTCACACTTAGAACCCATTATTCATCTAATGAATTGCAACCCAAACAAACTAATAAAGCCAGCTCCTAAAACTCGCTCTTAGCCACATTAACCACCATTCTCTAATATTATTATTGCACAAGCTTATTATATATGAATCAAAAACTTATATTCATATCTAACAACATTAAATATCTAAATACTACAAATAGTTAAAATTCAATATTTCAGCTAGACACTACTCTCCCGAACTGTCCAGTCGCATATCTCCTCCCTTTGAGGAGAGATTGCGGCTCGTCAAATCTATTTACAAAGTGAAATATTGTAACGCTTCATTTATCCAATTTCTTATTATAGCTTGCCATCCAGATACGTGGAGCAAATTATCTCAGTTTACATCGTAAAAAATTATATTTCTACTAATTACAAAAGGAAATTTCCATTTTCATATAACTTGCTATGTATATAACATCTTGGAAATGTGCTCATTTATATTGGATTTTTGTGGTGTTGTTTTCTTACAATGAAAAATAAAATGATAGTGACTCGTGATTGTTAAGGATTTCAGTAATATAACATATTCTGCTCTATACAATATCTCTATATTTTACCAATAATGATGGTACATGCTCCTAATACTAATTATCTTCTCTGTTTTCAAATAACGGATATTAATTAAATAGTAAATTTTCATTTCCGGTTAATTAATTGTATATATTTTCATATTTTTTACCGTTGGAATACTACCTCATCTGATTATTACTTTTTTTACCCCGGCCACTGCCTTAATGTATCATATATACCTTGCTCAATATCTCAATATTACCCTTCATATTAATATATAATATATATATATATATATATATATATATTACTATATTTGTGTAAAAGATTTTCTGTATGATAAGATGCATGTTTGGTGGTATGCGACCGGCGGGAGAGCGTAGTGTACAGCTACTTGGTTAATCCAATAGATGGAACGACGAATTAATGCCCTTCCAACTCAAACTTAAACGTTATTTACATATACCGTAAATATATAATTATATATATATATATCATAATACTAATATAAAAATAAATATTATAGACAATGTTCATTTATAATTATTTTATATTTATTATCCGATAACGTGATTTTTGTCATTGTTTTTGATATAATATTTAGTAGATGGAATAGTCTAACGTAGAAGATGGTTTTATTATTTTTTTGATTATCATTTTTTTTGATATGATAAACTATAATTATATAATATATAGAATCTATTAAAGCAGACTATCATCTTTTATCTATCTTCTAGTTTACATAGCGACTCCGCAGAACGCTTTATTGTTTAGACGCTATTGGTAAATATTTTTTTGAGCTATCTACAACACAATCTTGATGTACTAGTATCTTTTTACACAACTACAAAAGAATTGAATAATGCTGTATACTGGCCAATTCAACCCAACATGTCATCTTACACTTAGTAGAATATTTTAAAACCATTTAAATGAGTATGGACTATCATCTCTAAATATGACTCTCGGAGGCTATCTTTTGAGTCCAAACTACTGTTAGTTTTATTAGTGCAGTCCATACACACACCTCTTTGTGTGTATACTCTCTATACTAATTGATATTAAGCACAAAATCCGAGAGCAGCCTTTCTAGCAACTCATAATTATTACTTAGACCGAGATCCTAACTGATTATTTTAGGCCTTTGTTTTTTAATTATGATTTTTTAATTAGCTGCTCATATAACTCTATCAATTCATATATATATATATATATATATATATATATAATATACCTATAACGGCTTATAGCTTTTATTATCTCACTAGGTATATCGATATATTATTACCTATAACTTATACCTATGTGTAACAAGTTGATACTCTATGATTTTGTTGTTATATCATTTATCCCTACTGTTTTATCTAGCTTAGACCTTTGTTGCCCCTCGATTATGTACTATTATCTCCATTAGTATCTCCTCTATTCCCCTCTTCTACATAATATACTCCGCCCCTCTTTTTTATACCTTCCCTATATATATATTTTACTGTCCTCATTACTTACGAGATGGATGATTTCAACATTTTTATTGTACATTAGGACGCCTTTCGTGGTTCTTTAGCCTTACGAGATAGCTATTACCCATCCAGCACGAGATAAACTCACTTAATTCCTCTTTTGTTTTAACATTACATAAAAATAGTACGCTTAATACAGCTAACATTCTAATTTGAAGTGAACATCACACTTCAGTGCTCACTCAGAAAACCAGTTTAGAAAAATAACCTATACAAAAATCCAGTGCTCTCCACTAACAACAATGAAAAAGTCAAGTTAGACTTATGCAAATTATTCTTTTCGTGCATAATATCTAGTGGTCTTAATTGGGCAACGATAAAACTATACACACTCTCTCAGGTTTACAGCTGTCTCTCTAGGAGAGACCACTATTGGAATCCATACTTATACAGATCGAATTAATCTCTTACCTTTATGTTTTATTAGTGCAAATTCTTTCCTCCCTCTTGTACTTACTCCTGCTTTGTAAAAATCTTATTGAACAACAAATCTATGTTTAAGCTACCATGACTAAAAGAGAATAAATTATAATTCATTATAATTATCCCTTGTATTGATTACACCCTCATATCAATACATTAACCTGAGATCCTAATAAATAATAATAATAATAATTTCTGACCTTCACTAATCATATGACTCCCTATTAGACACTTAATTAAGTGTCACTGTATATAAATAATAAATAATAATATTATATTAATCCTTTATTTCACTGCACATCACCTAACCTACTAACTTAATAACCTAATATATGTTACCACTTAATATTATAATTTGGTCCATATTGTTTTTCGGAACTACACTATGCAAAAATTAGATCCTCTGCCCAGTCCTTATCGGCGTAGCTTCCTAGATAGTGACCGCCGAAGAGATATCCTATTCATGTGACTCTTAATACTTGTTTCGTATTTAGGTTCTTTATTCTCAATTTCTTTTGCTCTCACTATTATTATCAGTATTATCTTAGTTATTTCATATATTATTTACTTAAATAAAATATTTATTTATTTTTTAATGTTGATCGCCGTTAACAATTCTTTTCCCCATGCGAAGTCCTTGTCCTTTTCTCTTCTATTCAGATTTCGGGTGTATTACTTCCAAATATCTCTTTGGTTGTGTTTATGTATTTATTTTTTTTTACCCCCCTTATTTACCCCCCCACTTCCTTATACCCTCCTTATATTGCTGTGTTATTGTTACCCCCTAACTTGCTCACTTCCATAGGTCGTGAGTTAGGTCACGTTATGGATTTTCTCCCATTATACTTTTTACTATACTATATATATTTATCTTGCCTTATCTCTTTTATTATCTATATACTTTCCTGTTATTATATACTAATGCATTACTATATTTTTTAGTTATTATTGTCCTCTACTTTTCTCATACCCTCTTATACCTAATTATTTGGTTATTATCTATGTTCTTATTTATTATCTATTTATCTATTTATTACCTCATTGATTATCTGATTACTGGCTATTCTTCCATTATTATACTACCTCACCTCTACTCTTATTACTTTCATATTATTTATTATATCATTATTTCTAATTGATATTATTATTATCTCTATCTTGATCATGAAAAACAACAATCTTTTTCTCCTCGATTATTATCTACATCCTCATTTACTCGATATTCACTTACTTTATTATTATTATTTAGTTTTATTGACTTGTTTATTTTTGCATTTGGTGTATTACTTATTTGTTTTATTTCTTCTATCGTAATTAATATTATTATTATTACTTATTAAATATTAATTAACTTATTACTCACATTATGCATTCATCTAGTTCAACTACTAATTATTATAAATACTCTCTTCACTACACTGTGACTATTATTTTCTTCTATTCGTTTACCCTTTCCCTCCCGATTTTTTTTTCTCACAATGTCAATCTTTTCTCTCATAATTGAAAAAGCTCGCTATGCACCCATTTATCTCACTAATAGCATGGTCCCCTATATTCTCACTAGAAAATCTTTCTTAATGATAAGATGGAGTTACTTCTGTGATTTCAATCAAATACAAAGTTCCTTTACTTAACTCATGTGTATATGGTGTATCCGTATTCTTTCACTCGCACTCGCTCTTTGTTTTTCACTCACTATACACATATTTCTATGGTTTTTAACGTTCTTAAAAGGGCTAAATAGTTGTGTTTCTCGGGGTTTCTGTTTCATCTCCTACCGATTTACTTAACTTCACTTTAAGCATTGGTACAAGCTTTCAATCTTTCTCTTCCATCGGGTAAATCAAATTATTATGACGTATCTGAAAAATTAATCCATTATAAACTTGTCTCCCTTGTTTACAATTTGTCTTACACAAATTTTAACATATCGTTTTAAACCAACTTTTAATTTCATTCCACTCACATCACTATCACACGAACATCCCCAACGTACCCACATATTTTAGTTTCATATATTTGTTTTTTTCTAGTGTACCCAAACTATTATATTGTTATAATATATTATAATCAATAAATTTAATATATTTTGTTCTTATATATATTATAAAATACTTAACCACACAATTTTATTCTATATTAGACTTTAGTATGTTTTTGGAGCTAATAATCTTATATTTTGTTTTAATTTCACATATAATATAAATTATATAATACACGTACTTATATATACACCCATCTTCTAGAGTTTACAGTCATTCTGTCCTGTTAAATTTGTCAGAAAGAAATTATAATTATAACTCAATAATTTTATTAAAATATATTATTAAATTATCTATAATTTGTTTATATTTATATAAACCAAAATCTATTATTCAAATTTTGAGATTTTATAATTATTTTTATTACCTCAATATATCATTGAGATAATTTTATGAGTACTAATACTCACGAGTTATATATCTAACTTAAAGTCATCATATAAGATAGTAATATATATATATTTATATTTATTAATATTATATACTTCAATATTTCGCAAAATGGTATTGATAAATTATTTGTTTTGCTTCAGTTTATCACTCACTCCGATCATAAATTCATGAGTTCATACAACAATCTCGATTAGTACATTTTGTTTTCTTCTTAAGTCTAACAATCTTCAAAAAATCTTATTGATTTATCATAACTAAACATATTCATATATATTTATAATATTATATATATATATATATATATATATACTATATATATATATATAATATAATATATATATATATATATATATTACATATATATATATAGTAATATAATATATATATATAATCAGCAGTATCCAAGGAGTATCATCTTACCTATATTGTTATATTTATATTTTTTTTATACTTGTGTTATTCTAACTAACGCCTATAGCTTTGTTCATCTACCCTTTGTCTTCACACATTATATTGGATTGATATACATTCCGCTCACTATAGTAATATATACTAATATACTAGTATATAGTATATATATATATATATATATATATATTATATATACATATATATATATATATATAATATATATATATATATATTATATATAAAATATATATATATAGTAATATATATATATATACTATATAAGTATATACCAGATATAATATTACCTTAATTATTCCTCTCCAGTTCACTTATCCATCCACATCTTACTATATTTGTATGTTTTCACTAAAAATTTGCGTATTATCCCACTAATACGCTTTGTAATATTACCAGTACTATAATTAATATATATATCATATAATAAATATTCTCCGATTATAATAACCATATATATATATATTACTATATACACTTATACTATATATATCACTTAGTATTATATATATACTAATATATATTAACATATAATCTTTATATATATATACTACCTTTTCCTTCTATATCCCACTATATACCCATTTTAATTTATCACCTTACGCCAGTCTAATACGTTAATATATAACGACCCCCTCTAACTATATTATACCACATTATCTTATTATATATGCCCCACTATGTCTTAATTTATCAACCTCAAAGTTACTCTATTTGGACATTTCATTAGGGACCATATAATCTTACACTTTTCACAAACTATTTTATGAACGGCTTTATTTTATATTAATATTTATCCCTCAGAATATAAATGCTAAATATATCAGTTTTATATTATTATCATGGCTTATAACTATATAACTATACTATATAATATACCACTATACTATTTATCCCTATATTTTTAGATAATAATACTCACTTCGACTAACAATACATTCCTCTATATTCCGTATAATACTATATTATAATACTGAAGAATAGTAATTAGTTATTGTATCTGTAAATTTTACGTTTCCAAAAGTAGTTTAAATAAAAAAATCATATATAAGTCTTAATATAATTATAATTTGACATATTATAATCATATATATACTTAGGTTATTTATTTAATAATTTAATTTCCTTGACCTTAATATTAATACATTTATAAAGTCATTCCACGTAAGTATCGTATATTAACTATATTATATAATAAGATAGAAGAATCATAACACCACACTAATATACTAACCTACTCATATATACATAGTATTATATAATATATAATGAACAAATATTATAATATACTATAATATACTACATATTTATATGGATATTATATAGTGACGAGTTATTTTTACGGCAGTTATACATTATCTCACAAATAATATCTCTTCTACTGATGCGATAGTTCCTTCCTTAATATATATTATATATAGCTAACATAGTAGAATTGTATAAATGGGAATATATAAGATAATACTAACTATACATATTTCTGAATTATTTATTTCCCATATGGGTACTACATTAGAATATACTATACTAATAATCATAATAAATAACATATATATAATATATATTATATATAACTAAGGATTGTGTACGTATACTTATTTTTACTATAATATGTAATATTATATTATATATTATACCTATATATATTATATATATAATTACTATAATAATATATAGTATACGTATGCAACACATTAAACACACTATAGTCTATTATATCTAAACGTATTAATTATTACTATATAATAATCTAATTATATATATATATATTATATTAATTAATATATATATATAGATATATATATATATACATATATATATATTATTATATAGTTATATAATATAATATAATATAATATATTATATAAAGTATAGATATATGCTAAAAAAGCCTGTATATTATATATAATATATATAAGATACATAATTATATAATTATATTATGTATAATAACTATATATATTATATTCTATATCAATATATACCTATATATATATATATATATATATATAATATATAATATATATAATACTATAATATAATACTATATGACTAATATATATATATATATACTATAATCATGTACCTACATTACGTAAATTATTAGTCCTGTTATCTACTTATATAATACGTATACTACTACTATATACTATGTATTCACCTATACTATATATAGCCTTCATAATGTATAACTTCCCACATTACTACATACCCTATAAATATATATATATATATCATAATACCGCTTCTTAGTTATTACAATCTAATATAAATATATTATATAATAATATAATATACTATATTATTTATATAAGTATAATACCATATATATATTATGATATAATAATATTAACAAATAATATATACATATACTATATATATAATATAATTATTAATATATACTAATATTAATATTATATATATGTATAAATTATTATATGATAAAACCTATATTATATATAATATATAATAGTATATAACTATATATCCATAATACTTATACAATATATATATACTATACTAACATATATACCTATATATATATAGCTAATATTAATCCAATATATACTAATATATTATATAATATACCAGTACTATAATGTTTTTGTTATTTAACATATAATATTAATATATATATATATATAATATATATATATGTATATATTGTATATAGATAATGATGTATATAATAA
>JABUQX010043755.1:0-18879 GCA_015478945.1 Trachelipus rathkii
TGGAAGGTTGTAGGAACATTCATAAATGCAGTAGTTGTCAAGGCGACAAGTGTTAATCGACGAAACACGAGTAAACATAGTTTATCAATGAAAGTTTTGGGGGATATAAAGCCTATAAGCTATGAAAATTTCACTCGGAAGGAAGGGATGTAATTCTTCATGGATAAAACTTCCAGATCATAAGACAAATAAACAAAGGCTTGTTGTATCGTCGGGACCTTGATCTGGCAATTTATGTATTACAAAGGATGAGTATAGAATACTGAAATTTAAGTTCCAAGTAAATGTGTGTCGAGTGTGGCTCTCTTGCGATAGAATAAGATTTAGTAGTCATAAATCTATCTAATACTTTACAAATGGGACTAATTTCTTTAGTTTTATATCCTTTAATCATAAACTGTTAATAAATGATACGTTTAAGTCGTCTTTGCGCATAGAAACGACCTTGAAATAATTGTTTCAAACTACGACAGTTTTCGTTTTTGTCATGTTCAGTTTGTGCTTACGCTCGATTAAGAAATGCCTCATCGGGGGGCCAGTTTTAGTAGTATATTTCCTGTTTCAGGGTTATCACAACTTACTTCTGGACAAGTCAGGGAAAAATCAGTCAGGGAAGGTCAGAGAGGAAGCGTTTTAAGAAATGCTGAAAGTCAGGAAAATTCAAAAAAAGTCAGAATGATCCTTGGACCAAGTTACATATTTTTTGATATTATTATTCTTTTTCCTTACTGTATAATTGTGTTATGAGAGATGTATTTTGATAAGTGAATGGAAAGGATGGGCGAGGAATGAACCATCCATAAATCCTACTTTCTAGTCTGTTTCTTTCCTAGTTTTTTAGTTCACTATGACTATCTATTCTCCTATTCTGTCCGTAGAAGGGTTGTTCCAAGTCATCCTTCCGATGAGAGCAATGATTGGTATATGGATGTTGTTTAGACTTATGACTTATGACTTAATCTGTTATATCTTTTTCTTTTTTGATTTCTACTTTTTTTTTTTTTTTTTTTTGAGGTTTGGACGAAGTGATTTTTGGATTTTTTGGTGCAGTTGACAGGCGAAATCTCTAACATCCAAACCATTACAAAAGATGTAAAACCAAAAGATGTATTTCTATAAATGCAAACTGGCTTTTTTTAGACAAGTTTTCCTTAGAAACGGTGATATAGATCATTATTAAACGAAAGTTTCAATACTGTCAGACTCACTGGTCCATTCCTGTTCACAAGATTTACAATGTCTTCGTACTAAACTATTATGGGAAGAGATTTCTCATAAGTCCAGTAAAAAGGCCTGCTCACAACAACTAACGGCTTCTTTGTATTAGAATTTACATGACAAAGACAATTTGCATGATGTAAAAGGTGTATTAATCTTGGATTTTCAAACAAAAAAAACTTCTCAACAGAATCATTCGAATGAAAGTAAATTCCTAAAATTCAAACTTGAATTCCAGACTGGGCTAATCTCAAAATGACTGAAAAGATATTAGAAAGATGTCCTCATGAAGTACAAGCCTGTCCAAGGGCTCTCATCATTGGATCCTAGTATATTTTTCATCAGCCAGAACAAAGGGAAACAAAGATTTGCTTCATTGCTAGAGGCATTGAACCAATGCCGAAGTCTACAGATTCTCTTGCTATAAAGCCATAAGCACAATGCGACTCTACTTTGGCAGTGAAGCTCATTCCTAATCCCTTTAATTAAAATTCAAATATACTCTTTTGGATGGTGAACTGTCCTTTGGCTAAGAGACTTTGATTAATTTTTTCCTTCTATCGTACCTGGAATCAAATGTTATGACGGAATTGTGGGCAAATTAATTAAATATGGACTCTGATATTTTCCCATGAAATTGACACAGTTGGGAAGGAGGGTTCCTGTAAATAAAAGTCAATTTTAGTAGAGAATTCTGAAAAAAACTAGTCCTGATTTCTCAAAGAGGCAAATGCACAATGCTATAAGAATCTCATGAAAGTAATTCAATAAAGTTTTCCTATCACTCAAAAAATGTGGACAAATGTAAGAGCTGCCCAATAGGAGATATAAAATTTGAAAGAAAAAAGAAAATTATTCATACAGTATATCAATAAACTTGAAGAGCAGAGAAGAATGTTAAAACAAAAGCTTTGACACAAGAAGATGCTATAAATAAAAAATTCAGATGCTTGAGAGAAAAAGTTAACCTAAATCTCCTCATTTAGAACTTTTGTGATTACGGTGGACTTCACCTAGGCTGGCTATTAATGTAAGCTTTAAAATTTATTTTCTTTTTGTATAAATAAAACTGCTTACTTGTGGAAAAATAAATAAATGAGCGTTGGCCGGCTATGGGGAAGGTATAGGTCGATTTACTAAAAAAAAAACAAAAATTTTAAATTCATCCATGGATGATGAACAAATTTTAAAGTAATTTTCAATAATTAATGTATGAACTGAGTAAATAAGGCTGAAATAATGATTAATAGATATTTTATATCCCAAAAATAACGAACACGCTGGTCAGGGAAAATTTTGCGAATTTGGTCAGGGATCATGTCAGGGAGAATTAAATCGGCCTAGCGATTCGTGCTAGCTTTACTTTTTGTTTTAAACAATTGGCAATCAGCTGTTGTGATGGAGCACGTGGTTTTGGAGTATAAACAGAGATAAAAAAATAGATAGAAATTCATAACAAATAATGGATCAACTATTTGTGATGACGTATGCCATGTGGAGGAAGCATTGCTACATTGATAGCTGACTTTTGTATATGATACATGAAAGAATTCAGACCTCAACCCCACCATCTTGTTTGTTTACCATTTTTCGTAAGAACGTGCTTAATTTCGGCAAGCACAAGATTAATAGCAACTTGAAAAATATTTAAAAGCTTCATTATCTTTTGGTGAGGCTTTTCCTAAAAGTCGAACGAAGCCATAACAGATACATATTCTGGGATAATATAATTGCTTTGTGTAATACAAATGCAAAAACGAGCAAAAAAGAAAATCGGCTATAAATATTATAATATATATATATTATAATATATAAATCTAATATAAATATGTATATTAATACTAATATTATAATATATATATATATTATATACGTATATTATATATATATCCCGTTAATGAGAATAAGTACCAGTATAGTAGATATTTAAATTTATGTTATGTTTTAATAATAACGTGAATGAAGTCTTTAATGCGGCGAGCAGGTTTAATGGCCTGGGCATCCGCTGCAGTGAGAGAATAGTATGGTTACAGTTAACCAGTGCTTCATATATATATATATAATATATTATATACTATTATATAGTATAAATATATATATATAACTATAATATTAAGTTGGTTATTATAATATATATATAGTAATTTATATATTATTATATATATATATATTATAATATTATATTAGGCCATATTTATAGTAGTAAAAGTATCGTATCGTATCGGTATCGGCAAAAATTTCGGTATCGGTTATCGCAGTGAAATAATTGCGAGTACTTGTATCGGTAGCTTGGTATCGGTATCGGTATCGGACGGAAATTTTGGTATCGTGCAACACTAATATATATATATATATATATATATTATATATATTATATATATATATATATATAAATATATATATATTATATAGTAATAAATATAGCACTTCTTTGCCCTCTGGCCCCCCTCAAATTGGGGGGCCAACTGCTTCCAGGAGCCGGGCCACCCAGCTCTTGGCGGTTCCACCAGTCGAGAAGGGAAGATTAGAGAAATCGGTCACAGGGGCGTCAAGAGCGGAGCTACCCCCAGAAGGAGGTGCCCATTGTGGCCGGAAAATTGTGAACAATCTGGTGCAGGTTAGGGGGAGTGTAACAGTTGTCTAGTTTGAATCTAATATTTATATTGTATAAGCTTTGGGTGGTGACCTGAATCTGCTTCGGGCGAGGTCAATTTGGCCTCTCTGGACAGTGTTTCTTCTATAGGGGAAATTTTTGGGGAGGGGTGTTTAGTAAGTATTGTTATTGGTGCGGTTTTGTAGGTACGTGTTAGTTAGTGTTATGGATATGAGTGAGCCATGTCTTATTTGGAGGAGGAGGGGGGAATTATATGTGTAAATGTCAATTATAGGAGAGTTGGCCTGGGGAGGAGGGGGGATATTTTCTAAGTCTGTCTCTGGAGGGGTTGGAGAATATTTTGGTGACATGGTGGGTTGGATTTAGGGTTTCTGGTAGAATTGAGTCCCCACCATCTCCAGGTGGGTGGAGATAGAAGGATGTAAGGTCTCGCCATGTAAATGTTGGATGGGGGTAGTTTTGGTGCATCCGGTTGATAATTCTTAGGGCGGTGTTTTGTGTGATTGTAATTTTTTGTATTAGAATTTTTGACAGTGCAAGGGACAAGTAATAAGAACAGTAAGTTATATATTTGTCTGAGTAGTTTTTATAAGTGGTGTTCGAGGGGTGGTGTTTCCTGTCACGAAGTTGTGTTGGGAAAGGTTCGGAGGGTGTTTAGTTTCCATTGAGTTGATGAGGTAATTTGGTCGATGTGGGGTGGAGAATGTCATGTGTGTGTCATGGAAGTCCTAATATTTTTTGGGTTTTGTTTAGGGGGAGGGGATATTTGTTCAGGAAAACTATGGATGGAGTGAAGATTGGTGGCGATCGGTGGTTAGGAGGGTGATGGAGGAATTTGTGGGGGTTATGCGGTCATTCTTTTGGAGAGTAACCAAGTTTCTAATGGTTGTAAGTATCTTGGGTGTGATAAGTGGCTATATTTATGTCTGGATGTTGGGAAATAAGGCTGATATCATCTGTGTCTGCGTAAGTTATAAGTTTGATGGATTGGTGGGTAGGGATGGTCAGAGGAAGAAGAAGATTGGAAAAGGAATTAGGAATAAATGAAATGAATAAATGACGTTTTGTAAGTTTAAATAGAGTGGGAGAGAAATGTTATTGTGGAGAACTTTGGCAAAACGGTTAGTGTGAAAATTAGAAAGCCATTTTTTGTTGTTTCTAGGGGGATTGAAGGATTTTTTTAATAAGAATGAATGTGCGGACCAGTGGCAAAGGCTTTATTGATGTCGATTTTGCTGTGAGAATGGATCTATGGGATGGGTAAATTTTAGGCTTATTGCTAAGAATCCTACAGGTAAAAATAATTGTACTACATTATTGGTTCCAAGATATAGTACTTAAAAGTAGTTCATAACCTTAATGCAATCGTTGGGAGTCATTCAGGCATGAGATAAATATGTTTTATTATAAAAATTGTAACATGGGGGCAATTCGGGTCCATGGTTTAATAACATTTGCGTGCATCATATTTCACTCTTTTTTTCATAATATAGATTTTAATACTCTTTAACAAAAAGATTTCCGAAATATAATGTTTAAAATTTTTTTACACTTGTACAGCAAGATAGGTAGGTAAAAGTCGAAAAAAGAAATCAAATTAATTTGTAACAATTTTTATTCAGCAAGATGGTCACAATTATCAATTGCATCAATGAGTGAATACTCCTGATGATGAATGTTCCCAGAGCTTAAGCCGCTTTTCGTTTTTGCATTGGTGCTTACAAAACGTAATATGCCTAAGGAATGCTTGAGTTTGCGTCGTTTTGTCAAACAACGCAAAACCGTAAAAAAAAAAAAAAACGCTCACCAAACGTAAGAATTTCCTTAATTCTGTGTAATAAAAAATAAAAAAGAATAGCAACCTTACAGATTAAGGAAATTCCTTTGTTCGTTTTGGCAAACAGCGCAAAATCGTAAAAAAACACTCACCAAAACAATTTCCTTAAATTCTGTGTATAGCTATATGAATAAAAAAGAATTAATGGAAATCCTTAAGTTTTGGTGAGCGTTTGACCAAAACTTATGTGACAAAAAACAAATGCATAACGCGAACATTTTATTAATGTTTTCAAAACCCAATGTCTTAAAATAATATTTAGTAATACCATTGTTTAAAAATAGACCTAAAAACGCTTGAGCTCGAGTTTCCGTTCGTTTTTGTCAAACAGCGCAAAATCGTAAAAAAAACGCTCCCCAAACGTAATAGAATTTCCTTTAATTTATATATATAGAATAAAAAAGAATAGCATACCTTCTAGAATTATAAGGAAATGCTTACGTTCGGGTCCAGTCATTTTTTTTATGTTTTGGGGTTTGACAAAAACAAGCGCAAACTCAAAATTTAATAATTTATCTAACCCAATTTCATCACGCTCTTTAATATAGTATCCAATTGTTTAAAAATAAAACTGATCATATAGTTTTCAAATTTCTATTGAGGATTTCTAGGGCTGTGAAAATTGACAGTGGATCGCGATTGGCCCCATCCGGCCCAAAAATCTGTGGGGCAATTCGGTCGCACGTTACTTATCGGTCTTCTAACTTAATCGTAAATATTAATATATAGCATATACAATTAGTACTAATTCTACTCCTAAAGGATAAAATAAAGCTATATATAAAAAAAGAAATTCAAATAAAAATAAAAATACAAGTCCCCATAAACCTTAGCATTTTGAGTACCCCCATTCTGGACCGAATTGCCCCACTTTACGGTATATATATATATATTATATATATATTATAATATATATATATAATATATATATATATTATATATATTATATTATATAATATATATATATATATATATATATATTATGTATAGAATATAATCACCAGACATAATACTATGCTCACCAAACTTGCATATTTATATATATCCCAATGGTCAACACAAGCTTTGATCATATAAGCTCTGTTATCCATTCCCCATTCATCATTAAAATATCAAAACGTTTCACAACAAAACTAGCAACTTGGAAAACCACACAACCTTATATTAAAGCCACCTTGGACATACTTCACACATAAATAAAATATAACATACACCCCGAATATCATAAACTCAATCCAACACTCAACACAGCATACTAAATTTCTACGTTAATCCCAAAAGCAGCTATTCCAAAACAATTCCCCAGAGGATGCATCAAAAAATACAACCTAACCCTAACACTTAAATCGAACAGCTAAAACAACGCAACTCACTTAGAAAAACAACACCCACATTCACCACAAACTCTAGCACAAATTAACACCTTAAACATTCAAATCACTAAACTAATGAAGAACTAAGAACATCCATCACAGAATCAACACCAGAAATGTGAAAAACTAAAAAGTACTGAAAAGCAACTATAAACCAACAACATATTAAATATTACTCAGATCCATCAAAAAACCCGAACACACAAATCACCAACAACATGCAAAACATTTCTTGCAACCACTTGCCCAAATAGTCGAAAAACTCAATCACCCCCAAAACAGGAAAATCCTCAAACAGCCTCTCAAGAAAATAATTGCACCACAACCGCATCATAAAATAATCACAAACTGACCTAGAAACACTACAAAGACTCTTAAAACTCACCTGCAACTTTCCCAGACAACATTTCAACCCCAACCTCCTGAAACACGCAAGAAAACAACCTTAACACAATTGAGCAGCTAAATATTCAACAATGTCCCATTCAGCCTAAATTTCATTCCCTCCCCATCAGGAAAAAAGCTATCATTATACCCCCAAGCTGAAACGCTTTAAGAAAACCCCTCTAACTCTTCCTTTCGCCTCATCACTACTATTAATCAGACACCAAAATTCTAGAAAAAATCAGTAAAATGGACCAAAAAGAAGTTATCAGTGTGCAACGTAATTCCAAATCTTCCAACATCGGCTTCAAACAAAACCACCCAACCACAACAGCACAACAACCAACACAGTTCCCAAACACAATCTAAACTTAAATACCCACTCACAAACGATAAATCATTAGGCAATAGATATTAACAAAGCCTTTTGATACAGTCCCAAGACATAACTGTAATCCACAAATAACAAATTCAAATATCCCCACTAACCTAAAGAATGGAATTTCCAACTTCCTAACAGGAAGAACAGCACAAATAATAAACTATACAAAATTCTGAACTGTAAACATCAGTACAGAGTACACCAAGGTGCAATCCTACCCCCACACATTATTCACGCAGATGACATTATCATAGCCACTACACATCAGAACTAAACACTGCCATAAAACCGACGCAACAATACATCATCACTCGAAACATGGCTACATACAATAAAGGTCTGCCTCACTAAACAAACTCACTTTAATCACCACTGGCCGCACAATTTGGCATCACATACTCTCCAAATCTAGAACAATGCTGCCAACCTTCAACAAAAACTCCCACCAAATCCTCAGTGTACACTTGACACTTCATGCTCACCTTTAGCAAAAAAACATAGACAACACAATTTCATCAGCAAAAGAAACTGAATATATAAGGAACGCCGAATCGCCGGCCATAGACCACAAACTAACGACAGACATTCCACGCACCATATTTAAACAATACTACGCCGCAAGCTCAAAACTATGCCCCAAAACTTGGCACCTCACTACTGATTAAAAACAATATAAAGAAACTCCATCGCAACCACATAAACAAGAGACACTGATGAAGCTATCAACAGGATCCACATAAACACCACCACAACAATGCCTACACAAAGAAAACCAAAATACTACCCATAGAGACACACCTGGACATGATAAGCACACAGTTCTTTACCAAAACTCAAACACCCCCAACACCCATGCCATATTGCCCTCTCTAACCCCATCCATCATAGACTTAAACCTCCTTCACCATCTCTATATTACAGATAAATTACACCTCCACCAAACAAATCCACACAACACAAAACTACTTAAGACACAGACTACCAAACAACATTTTAAACAAACACCCACCAGAAATAGAACCAGAATTCAACTCACTAGCAAGAACCAGTCAATCATCCTTTGGCCAAACTAATGATTAGAACCACCATCCAAACTTACATATCACATATTCACTGATCCAAACCTCAACCAAAACCATCTACGATAAATCTGTCCAATGTTGTCTCCAGGTCCTGGAAAACACATCCCATTTTCTACTCAACTGTCAATCTAACTCTCTACCCTATAAACTATGATATGTCAATCTGGAACATTTCAAGTTCTGGATGATCTAAGATGGGGCCAGTGGTGGCGTGGGGTACTGGATGCGCTATTTTGCAGCCCTGAAGACGGGTGGGTCAGGGATGGAAAGTATTATATATATATATATAATTTATTTACATATAATTATGTTTTATTTATATATATATATATATATATATTATATATATATATATTATATATATATATATTATATATATTATATATATATATAAATTATATAAAGTACGTTTCATGTTTTGCCATGGGTTTATATATATATATATATATTATTTTTTTATCTATTTTATTAAATGAATTTCTCATACATATTTTGCTACTTAATTTGCGATCTCTCTCTTTAAAGAGGTTGCAAATGCTGTAGATATAGGCCCTTATTAGACATTAAAAAGGAACAATTTGTCACAATCCATAAAGTAAAGACTGCAAAGAGAGTCACCTTTACTTTTAAGGAGAGCTTCAAAAAAATATCTTCCTTAATTTTCAATATTTGTAAAGTTTGACAAAAAATGTTCCTCACTTACGTATATCTTAAATTTTTGACATTTCTGGAAGTAAATGTACCTTACATAAACTTATATATATTTACTTAAAAGCTTAATTAAATGAAATATTCCAATATTTTGTTTATTTTTACTATTTTTTATTATAATTCAATAACATTAAAGTAGTAGAAATACATGCTTTGTTTTTTCTTCCCAATTTTGTTTTCTATGATCTATAATACTAGTATAACCTTATATGGTTAACAAACACTACTGTATCTGTATAACCTTTACGTAAATAATTTGCAGTGATCGATTTTACCTGTGTACATGATCCATTTTCTCACACTTCATTTTTTCCCACCTTCAATTTTAAGCAAAATAATTTTAAAATATTAATGTGCATATTCCCATTTACTTATTTACCTGAAAACATTCAGGAAGATTTTATATTTCTCAAAAAAACTTTAAATACAGTTTTATCAGGTAATGCTGATTTTTCATACTTTCTGAAATATGAAGTTTTCAAAATTTTTATTTATTTTACAGTAATATATATAATATATATATATATATATATATATTATATATATATATTATATAAGTATATATATGGTATAATATATATATATATGATATATATATATATATTAATATATATATATATCTAATATATATATATCCGTATATATATATATACATATATTATTATATAATATATATAATATATTATATATATATAATATTATATATATATATAGTATATATATTACTATATATAATATATATATATTAGTATATATATATTATATATATATATATATATAATATAGTATATATATAATATAATATATATATATATATATATATATATATATAATAGCTATATATATATAACTATATATATTAAATATTTTATATATAATATAATATATATATATATATATATATATATATATATTATATATATATATATATATATATATATATATATATATATATATATATATATATATATATATAAGACTGTTTTCAATGTTATACAATAGATTGATTATTTATAATAATTTCTTTCTCAAATAGCGACTGTTGTCTCTCATTTTTAGATAATTTGATTTTTTTATTAAACAAAACATTGTTTCCTTTATGGATGTCAAATGTGAGATGAATTAAATGCTGAACGAAGTAGAGAGATGATACATTTGGAATACAAGCAGTCTTTTACAAAGTTTTTTAAAGTGCGATTCAGTCAGCGGTTATCATTTTAAGAGCAAGTTTCACAATTGGAAGAAAGTCTGGTACGGGAAAATTATTATCTAGTATTATCATCATTTTAATTCATAAATATAAATTCTAATTATATTTAAGCCATGGAATCAACTCTTATATATTGAAAAAGAATATTTAACTGTATCTGCAGAAAAGATAAATTTTTGTTTTTTTTAAGAAAATAGTATAGAGTGGCAATTTTTCGAATTCATATATTTTTAACATAAATATATGAGATGAAAAATAAAACCAATTATTTCATACCAATACTATGCAAATATGAAAAAGAAACTTGCATTACAAATATAGTGTTATTTTGAACTTTTACAAAAATAAGATTGCAAAAATTTGTTGTGGGGTAAAAGGGTTCACATACATGGGTGAAATGGGTTCACTAACATTTAAATATACTTTGGCACATTTAAACCTTCAAACTCTTGACTTTTAAAATAAAAGGTTCCTTTATGTAATTCATGGTTAAGAATTTTTGAAATTTCATGTAATTGGACACAACTTATGTCCACAAAAATTTTGGGGAGGTTTACCATCTTATACTTAAATGCATTATCTCACATTTAACCTTCAAATATTTTACTTTTTTCAAAATAAAATGTTTTTTCAGCGGCTCCTAATGAAGATTTATAATTTATAAAGAAATTTAGAAATTTACTAAAATAAATTTATCAAGAAATTTATAAATACCGGTAATTTTAAAATTTATAAATACATTTATAAATTCTACAAAGAAATTTAGAAATTTTATAATAAAATATTTGTGAATTATAAAATTAAATTCTATAAAATTCTAAAAGTTATAAATTAAATAAATTTATAAATAGCTCTATATTATACAAAAGTGAAACTGTGTTGAGCTTACATAAAATGAAATGGTTTGATCAAAAATAATGGGTTATATTATTTATAGTTATGGTAAATTTACATATTTAATTTACTCAAATAATTCAAATTAGCCTATTTAAATACCAAAAAAATACATTTCTAATTGGTGAACCTTTTTATCCCATACATGTGAACCCTTTTACCACATCTTAAAAAGTTTTTTTTTTAAAAGAGTGTGCTAATCTAAATAATTTAGATAATTAAAAAGATATTTTTATTAAACAAAACATTGTTTCCTTTATGGATGTCAAATGTGAGATTGAAATTAATGATGAACGCTTTGAAAGTAGCGAAGATGATACATTTGAAATTAAAACAGAGCTTTTAGAAAATTCTGAAGTTGATAGAGTCAGCGGTTATCATTTAGAGCAAGTTTCACAATTGGAAGAAAGTCTGGTACGGAAAATTATTATTAGTATTATCATCATTTTAATTCATAAATATAAATTCTAATTATATTTAAGCCATGGAATCAACTCTTATATATTGAAAAAGAATATATATATTTTTAAGAAACCCTTTTCTGAGAAATGGAATATTTTTCATGTTGATGTAGAACATAAAAAATAATTGTAGTTTGTTTGAAAATTATTTTTGAATAAATTAAATAGCAAAATGACAAAAAATATAAATTTTATGGGTAAAATACAATTATTTTTTAGTTAGTGTTGGAATTATTAGAGCATAAAATTATTATTATTATTACTAAATTGTTATTATTATTGTTTAGATAAGTAACAGAATGCTAGCCTAACACAGCGAAGTAAACAAATACCGTTACTCACACTATAGATAAGGCAGTGAAGAGTCTGAGAAAATCTGTATTTATTCAAACTTAAATGTTTTCTTACTTTCTTCTAGTTAATTTCTTATTTATATCTTCTAATTGTGTAGTATTTATAAGTGTTTACAAGACTTTATTTTTTTAGCCCACAACACTGTCGTGAGCTCAGTACAGATAGAAAATTACACAAAAGAGCACCTGATTTACTTAACATATATTGTTTCATCACCTTATCTATAAATTGCAGACATTTAAAACAACCTACGAAATAAAGATAAAACAATCATTCTTATATCTCTCTCTCCTTTCCCATTTTTTCTTCCACATAATCTTTTATTCCTTTTACATCTACTCGATTCTTTGTAAATACATCCACCAATTGATGCCTTGTATTCACCCATTCAACTTTAGAAGTCTTTCTCTCTTCTATCATCCACTTGATCCAAGTCATATCTATTCTAAGGCATTTAGTCATCACTTGCGTCACAGAGTATATTGCATTCTTTAAAGTTTTACTATCCGTATACACAACAACATCCAATCTATCACCCCCAATAATTTCATTTCAACATTCTTCAATATATATACCTGCTTGTGTTCCCTCATTAAAAGCAATCGCTTCAGCCTCAATAATAGATCTTGTCACTCTTCTCATACATCTTGACTTCCAAGCAATCGGACATCTATTCCTTTTTATGAACTTTAATACAACAATGTACCCAACTTGCAGACTAACACTCCCTTCCATAACATAAGAGGCATCCATATACACCTCTACTTGAATCTTACCTTCTAACTCACTCAACCATATTCCCATATTAATCTCTTTACTCCTTTTAATCATATTTATAAGTTTCCTCGCTGCTTCTACTTTTCCACTTTTAAAAAACTTACTCCTATTACTCACATTATAACACAAATCAAGCCTTCTTTGTCCTCTCAACCAATTCATCTGACCCACCAAAGATCTATGCATCGTTAATTCCTTTTTCTCTATTTCCTTTTCACCAAAAATGGCATTTTTTTCGTTAAACTTATACTCTCCATATATTTATCCTACTCCAACCATACATCATCTTTCTGCTCATGAATATTAACACCTATATATTTAAACCCTTGTACATCCTCTGACCCTATTTCAATCCTTTTATACCTTTAATAACAATGTCCATAAACCTCTTAGAACCCCCAAAACAAAAATCATCCACATGAGTACAAATGATCCCCTCCAAACGACTTCCATTCTTCCACATAAATAAAGCAGGTTCAAGCTTACTTATTACACCACCCAATTCAACAATTACCGCAACCACTTTATCATTCCAAGCTCTTGCAACATCTTTCAACACATACACAATCTTCTTTAACTCTCATATACTTCATCCTCTTTTACCTTTTTCAAAGGAATCACATGCACACGCCTTATGATTATATCCCCTTGCAAATACGTTGATTTTATATCAATAGAGTTACACTCCCATCCCTCTCTTTTTATAACACTTAAACACAATCTTATAGCTCCCCTGAACAAGTAGGTGCTTCAGTTATCAAATTATCTTCTCGCTACCAATCTCGCCTTACACACTTCTTTACCTTCTTTCATATTTTCCGTGACCACCCACCTAAGTGATATATTTCTTTAACCTCTTACAAGTTACTTCTTAAAAACATCATTCGCTTCCAAATTTGTCTATTTTCATTAAGTTTTAGCTTTCAACACTTTTATTATATATATATATATATTATAATAATAATATATATATATATATTATATAATATAATAGTAATATATATATATATATTATATAATATATATATATATTGTAATATATTAAATATATATATATATATTATCAGCTTATTATATTATATATAATGAATATATATGTATTAATATATATCTAATATATAATAGATATGTATATTTTCAGTATATATTATATAATATATAATAATATATATAGGAAGTAGTATTAATATATATAAGTATATAGTAGTAAATATATATTATATATGACGTAGTATATAGGTAGTTAATATATATATATAATAAAATAAATATACTTATATTATATATATATATATATTAATTAAGAAGTATATATATATATATATAGTATATATATATATTATTATATATATATAGATAGGTATATATATATATATATATATATATATTATATATGAGTATTAGTAGGGTGATATAGTATTATATAGTATATATGTATTATATATTATATATATATATATATATATATATATATAATATATATATATTAATGTATATATAATATATATTATTATATATATATATAGTATTATATATATATATATATATGAATATTGTTATATATTTTTTACTTTTGGAGGTTTTATCTACTTCTGGGTCATCAGTGCGCTGGATCATTGAATAAATCACTTCTTGCAAGCACACATAACACACACATACACATACACACACACACACACACACACACACACACACCACACACACACCACACACACACATAAACACCTACACACAACACACGTACGGGCATACACCTACACACCGAGTATATATAGTAATATATATATGATATATATATATATATATATATATATAATATAATATATATATATATTATAATATATAATGTAAATATATATATATATAATATATATATATATATAGGTATATATAGTAATTATATATATTATATTATGTATATATATAGATATAGTAGTATATATATATATATATAGGTATATATATATATATAGTATATAGGGTATATTATAATATAATATATTGTATATTATATATATATATATATTATTATATATATATATAATATATATATATATATATATATTAATATCATATATATATATATAATATATAATATAATTATATATATATATATATATAGATATATAATATAGGGCTGAGCGATAGTGATTTTCACTATCGCGGATGTGAATGCTGTAGCGAATAGTTAAGTTTTTTAGAGTTTTAGCCACATGTATTTCATATATAATATATATATAATTATATATATATTATATAATATATATAGATATAATATAATATAATAATATATAGTATATTATATAGTATATTATATATAGTAAAATATATATAGGTATATATATATTATATATTATAATATATATATAGTTTTAATTACCTAATGCTAAACTGTGATCTTTTTGTCGTTAAAGAAATGCCACATTCCGCGTGGTGCGCCTTTCTATTTTGTCTATCAAGCGAATTTGATGTATTGTAAGTGTGTACAGGGGAGAGTATGTGTTAAATCAAGGAGTCCTCTCCAACCAAGTTTCTTTCCAGTATTAATGTATTACTAAATTGTTCTCCGTCAAAAGCTCCAGCTTCGATAAAGGTTCCATCTTTCTGCCAAAAAATAAAATAACATGCCAGAAATATCATCGCTTGCTTTGCGAAATGAAATTTTTTTTAAGGTGAATAAGTAGATACTAGCAAGAATTTATTCTTGCATGGTTAGAAAATCTAATGATTGATCTCATATGCACAGAATGACTAGCCATAATTTGTAGCCTGAATTCCTTCCACACAATAAGTTTTGGAATGAACATTCCGGCAAACAGTACAAAGTGACATGCCTAGAAGTACCGAGTATAGAAACTTTAAGGCAGAACGTACATCAAAGAGAAAGCATGAAACACGTTTCGTAAAAATAACAATGCATTTTTTTCAGTGTGACTCACACATTAGTGAAATGGATTGTGTGTGCGGTGTCAGTAGGGAAACAAAGCTAGATTAATATAAACGGGTTTCATTTGCGTGAGTCATTAAAAAATATTTCTAAGAAAAGAGGCTGTATGGATAGGATAAAAATATAGATAAATAAATTAATAATAATAATAATGAGATAATAATATTAATAATAAGTATAATAATAAGTAAGTGTAATAACCCATATAATAATAATAATTAATAATAATAATATATAATAATAATAGAGTAAGTAGATGAATGGAATAATAATTGGAGAAAATATGCACTTATTAAAAACACCGGTTTCGAGATCACCGAAAATCTTCTCTAACGTCTCAAAAATTTCATAAGAGTCAGAAAAGTTACGAGTGTTAAATTAAGGTTTGTTGGTTAAGGGAAGGAAGTTCTTTAGTAGCAAGCATTCTGGAATTATGCCAGAAGCTTTTGCCACCTGAAAAACAATTACCTTAAAAAACCTTAAACTTAACTTATCTTTTCCTAAGAATTAAAGAAATTTTTTTGACTAGAAAATTTTTCCCCCGTATTTTCCGGATAAAGTGGGATCCTTGGCGAACCAGCTGCACCCCTATCCCCTTGGGGTAATACAATAATAATAATATATAATATAATAATAATAATAATAATAATATATAATATAAATATAAAATATAATAATAATAATAATATAATATAATAATAATAAATAATAATATTAATAGTAATAATCCTGGATTAATAATAATAATAAAATATATAATAATAAAATAATAATTTAATAATAATAATAATATAATAAAATAATATGATAATAATAATATAATAATTTAATATAATAATATAATAATTAATATATAATAATAATATAATAATAATAAAATCCTCTGGATTATATTAAAATATATAATATAATAATATTAATATAATTAATATGTAAAATATAATGAATAATAATAATATAATAATAATAATAATAATAATATAAAATAATAAAATTTATAATAATAATAATGAATAATAATAACAATTATATAATTAATAATAATTAAGAATATAATATATATGAAATAATAATAATTATAATAATAATAATAATGAATAATAATAATATAATAATAATAATAATATATTAAGTAATAATAATTATAATAGTTATAATATAAAATAATAAATAATGTAATAATATAATAAATAATAATTATAATATAATAATAATGAATAATAATTAATAATAATAATATAATATAATAAATAATATAATAATAATAATAATTAATAATATAATAAATAAATTAATAATATATAATAAAATAATAATATAATAAGAATAATAATTAATTAATAATAAAAATAATAATAATAATAATAATGAAATAAATAATAATTAAATAATAACATATTAATAATAATATAATAATATATATAATATAATAATATAATAATATATATAATAATATAAAATAATAATAATAATAATATATATTAATAATAATAATAAAATAATAATAAAATAATCATTGATAATCATAATAATAATATATTAATAATAATTAAAATAATAATAAGATTAATAATATAATAATAATAATAATATAATAATAATAATAATAATAATATAATAAATAATAATAATAATAATAATAATAATAATAATATATATATTAATAATGGAATATAATAATAATAATAATAAAATAGAGTTTAATAATAATTATAATAATATAATAATATTTAATATTATAATAATATTAATAATATAATAATAATGTATATTATATATATATTAATCAATAATAGATAAGTGGAATTAATCAAATATGATTGTAAGTATTTTAAGCCTACAAATAATAATAAGGTAAATTCTATTGTCAACTCAAATTATCACAATAAAGTTTAAAAATATTCTACAATTCTAAATATATTTCCCTCATACCTAAATAATATTTTTATTACATCACATAATATACTATAAAATAATAATAATAATTTCCTTTGATTCTATATGGGAATAATAGATAGATGGGAATAATAAGTAAGTAATATGGAATATGAATAAAAATGGTATTTAAAGAGTGAGAGTGAATAAATTGGAATGAACGGGAAATAATAAGGGAAGTAACCAATTTATTACAATTAATTGGAAAAATATAATAAAGGGGATGGGAGGAATAATAGATAAAAAATAACATATGGAGATGAATTATAATAAATTAATATTATTAATTGAATTAAAAATAAAAAAAACCTCTTTAAAACAACCATAAAATAAATAATAAGCATATAAAAATAATAAAATAAATAATAAATAATAGGGCTTTAGAGTTATTTCTGAGTAATCCAATTTTACGGAGATTATTATTTATCTCTTACATAATAAATGAAGAATTATTTATATTTGTAATTGAGGTCAGGGCATAATCAGTAATAAATAGATACATGCAAGATCCAATATATAATGACACTTATAGTAGTAAATATATATAATAATAATAATTAAATTATATATATATATAAATTTTCAATAATCATAAAAATAAATAAATAATAATTATTAATAAAAACATCAATTATAATCCAATCCATCAATAATCCCACACTCAATCCACATAAAATCCCAATATTATACATTCATTAAT